>SKCR01003708.1:0-26897 GCA_019454045.1 Zanthoxylum bungeanum
GCTAGCACTAAGTCTTCTTCAATTTTACTTCTCAAAAATTCGGTCAAACCAGTAGAAAAAGATGAAGAATCGGCAGTGAAGCCGTGAGATGCAGAAGAAGAAAAGAGAGGGAGATGAGAGATCGTATGCCTTGCATGTTGGAGAGAGAGAATGATAAGTTAGAAAATAAAAAATGTAAAAAGGTTTATATAATTTCCAAAATTATTTAAAAACCATTACTTTTTCTATTTAAAATTAAAGCAAAAGCTTTCAATCAACTTATCACCCATCATTTCAACTTTTTACTTTAAGTCACATCACATCACTTTAATAAAGTGACATGTTGTCAAGTCACATCACTCAAAGTGACAATTGATTTGACGTATGATGTGACAAACGATTTGATGCTTGATGTGACTCGCGTGCCGCGCTCGAATTCGAAATGCGAATGCGCTCGCAATCACTCTCGGGCTCAGGTTCGCTAATTCCAAATTAACGAATTTTCCATCGCGTCGTAATTAAGTGATTACGCCTAGCGAATTCACTATTCACGTCGCTAACGAATTAATTCTAAATTAATTCGTTCGCCCGAATTAAAATCTAATTTTAATTCCGCGTCAAAATCCAATTTCGATTAATATATCGAATATATTAATTTATCGATTAATTCCAAATTAATCGTTCTCTCTCTTTAATTAATATTTTATCCCAGATAAAATATCTCCGCAAATAATCCCAGATTAATTTTCTCTCTCATCGAATTAATCCCAGATTAATTCTATCTCTCTCTTCTAATTAATCCCAGATTAATCAAGTGCGAGTCATACGTCATCGGCGAATCTTCAGGAACCGACCCATGAGATCTCCGGATATGTTGGCAGTAAATACGATCGTCGGACTGTCCGAACACGTAAGTACCTCGTACTACATTTATATCGATTTACAAGACAAGGTTGGCTTCTAGCAAAGCGCAATGCCTACCCAATTCTCCAGAAATATTCTTACAGGAATATATAGATCTGTATAAAGCGTAGTATACCGTAGTATTGTGTATATTGGCCCAGTATCGGATAGTCACGTGCTAGGGCTGGGGCTGGATAAGTGTCTGCCCCGTCCGAAGCACATGTCGGATGTCTGGTAACATAGTCTCTATAATCGGATATACATGACCTGGTCACAATATCCCGATTGGTTGCGCAACACTCAAGAGCACTAGTACCGTATCCTGCGTGACATCAACTCCAATATGACTGAAGTGACACTTCCGTCTTGACATCACACCCAATACTCTACGACTCTCTGATAACACAGAAGTGGTGTACTCAGAACCTGTTAAAAGTCCCCTACCACCAAAACCAAAGTTTATCGATTATCGTAAGTATTAGCGATGCAAGTCTCAGGTTAAGACTATACACACCTACCTTGATTTCGGCCTCCCATAGACACATAGTCATAATACCAATGGGATTCCGAGGGGTCTATCCAGAGCGAAGCTGTTTCCCGTACCATCGGTGAAACACGACCTCCTATCGCACTTGCATAAGTATCCAATACTTATATATATGAGAACTATGCCCTTGTGCCCTCACAACACGCACAAGTGCAATACTAGCCTATTCCGCATTATCGATGTCCTGTCTCGATAATACTACGGCTAGGGATATTTAATGATTAATCCTTCGTGGACTGATACTGTCTCATATCATCTCATCCAGGAACTAATCATATGGACCTCTCTTCATTTATACATATCTATGGTGATCTAATCACAAATGATGATAGTGTAATTTCCTTGTTACATAGTTAATTTGCTACAACACACAATGATCTGTGCAAATAGTGACGCTATGGGTCATTTTGTCCAACAAAAGGTCCTCTATTCGAGGGAAAATGCTCGAAGGCTACCTTTACCACGATGTTTTTCCGCATCGGATGAGGTATGCTCGATTGAATGATAATGAGTTCAAACGGGCACACGGGGTCCTATATTGTGCATCTGTGTATGCGTTTGCGTCGTCTATCATGCATCAGGTCCTGTCCCGTTCGAACGCGTTCTCGAATGCTACACGAACGTGAACCTTCTGTTTCTCGTTCGAACGCGTTTACAAATGCTACTTGAACGTGCACGTATTTCCTTTGTTTTATCATGCATCAGGTCTGGTCCCGTTCGAACGCGTTCTCAAACGCTATACGAACACGAACCTTCTGTTTATCGTTCAAACGTGTTTATGAACGCTACTCGAACGCGCATGTATTTTGTTTCATCATGTCTTGTCCCGTTCGAATGCGTTATCAAACGCCATACGAACGAGAACCTTTTGTTTACCGTTCGAACGCGTTTTCGAACACTACACGAACGCGCATACACTGAATTGAGTCATTTTCATCACATGTCATGCATAATTGTTTCTTAGGTGATTTCTCTTGTATCGTGTAATCAATCATACTATTTAGCTATTTGATGTGTTAATGAGATGGTATTCAAGATGATTAGGCCGTTAGTGTGTTACTTAGTTCTTAAGCATGATTTAGCCTATTTAGTTGTTCCTTTTCAAGCATGATTAGTCAATTATTTTACGTTTGGAATTTGCATTATGTTTAGGTTTTTCTTTGTTTTCCGCATTATATTATTGAAGTATGTTCATGAGATTACCGTGTGCTATTGCATGTTTGCCGTTATGATAATTACTTTCATGCATGCGAACTTAAAAGTTGAATACTCTTGGAAATATGTTGCGTAGATTCGATTAAATTATTGCACAAATCATTTTATTACAAGTGGCATAAGTAATGGACCATTCTGAACCCAACGGTTTGAGTTCTTCCCTTGCGAGGGGTGAGTGCGACCTTAAATCATTTTCCCGGTTCACACCAGGTGGCGACTCCATTATTCTCCGGTTTAGTCCCCCGCGGGCTACTCCGTACTCTCAACAAGGCCGGGAGCCTAGAACAGCATGCGTCGCCCAGTTTCTGTGTCCCACAGTCTGGTGACTCCACTAGGGATAGAGAATCGACCCCGAAATAATGTCTTGTAATGTTTGGATTTGTGCTTTAATTAACCGTGTCTAATGTGGGTTAAAAGAGGTTTAATCAAAGGCACTTTTTAATGTTGGGTAATGGTTTGGTGTCTTCATTCATTCACTACCTTTCTATAAGGAAAATCTGTGAAGACACCTAGATAATCATTTACTTGTAGCCTACTGTGATAGACTAATTTGGAGGACTCATTGTTTATTCCTGTCACCAAGTGATAAGAGCCTAAGAGGCTTGGGTTTTTTAAGAGAGTTCGCTTCGCCCTCCCTCTGGGGAATCTACAACGGAAAATCCATTTGACAGTCAGTCACACACCATAACTCGTTGGCACGTACTGTAAGGTATAAAAAAGGGTGCGCTCACTTGGTCACTCGAACCCTTGAGTGGGGAGACCTAGTTATGGGCAATCCTTCGCCAGCGAGAGTCTTTGTCTACACTCCTGCAAACCCACACATAGACCGAAGTTGTATGGCCTATAGCAGCTATTTCGTTGTGCTTGTGGACCATCCTCATTTGGATGCAGTTGGACTTCTTGTCAGAAATGCGAACTTGTTGGCTATTTAACCTAGGACGAGTTCGTATCCTATGATAATTGGGCCAAAAGCTTCTGAAATATTGATGGGCCAAAAGCTTCTGAAATGTTGATGGGCCACTCCGTAGAAATTATTTATGTATGCTTGTGTTTGGGAACATTGTCGTTTGGATCCATTCGGACCTTTTGTCATAAAGTATGGGCTTGTTGGGCCATTTAAACTAGGACAAGAATGTATCTTATGATGATTGGGCCAAAAGCTTCTAAAATGCCAATGGGCCATTATATGTTTGTGTTTAGGAACATTATCATTTGGATACGGTTGGACTTCTTGCCATAAGATGTGAACTTGTTGGGCCATTTAAACTAGGACGAGTTCACTCCTGTGACAGTTAGCCCAAAAGCTTCTAAAATGATGATAGGCCAATTTGTGTGAAAATTTTAATGAATTGACATATTCCTTGTATCACATGCATCTCATTAATCTCATGCATACATATATCCTGTTAACACCCTCTATGTCTACAAAAGACATCATAGATTCCCGTTGGGTTAGAGAAGAGGGAAGACTCACTAAAAGACTGGTAACAGATATGAGTACTTCCGATAATGAGGTATCCCAAATAGATCAGTTGGAAAACGGTCCCGTAAAAATTACTGAACAGTTGCAAGCCTTGACTACTGTTGTAGCCGGTATGGCTATACCCCGTGCTGGGGGAAGTTCTGAGAATGTGAGGCGCGAGGAGCCTCCGAATGGGTTTGGAGATGATATCCCCACTTTTGATGACGACATGGCAGAGTATGCAACAGACAGAGTGATTGGGTCTCAGGCAGAATTTCAGAAGCTTCGGGATCAGGTTTAAACAGTTACCCGCCAAATGAGGGGTAAACATGAAGAGTTGTTAGATTATGAGGCAATGACCTTTGAAGAACAGTTTCCAGCTCAGTTCAAGATGCCGGATAGGGCTAAGTTCAACGGGAATGGGGATCCGAGGGTCCATCTCCGTCAGTATGTTTTAGTTATGAGTTCAGTGGGTTTATCAAAGTGTCAAGTGCAGAAAATGTTTGGGATGTCACTTGAGGGAGTGCCAGTAGTTTGGTATCACATCCTTGAGAAGAAGATTATGGAAGATTGGAGGGAACTAGCTGATGCTTTTCTGAAGCAATATGTTACAGATTTGGAATTGATTTGTCACTCTGTAATTTAGAGAACACTAAACAGAAGCCAGAGGAAAGGTTCAAGGAGTCTGTAGACCGCTGGAGAAGCCAGCTTCTAAAAATGCAGATATTGTCATTATGCGTATTAGATGGATGTATAGATATGCTAAGAATGACATCGACCTTAGAATAGTCTTGAAACTAGGTGTAAACTATTCTTAAAGTAAATATTCCTAGTCGTTGGTTTTGAAATATGGTCGAATTCCTATAACCTATAAGACTAGCACATGTCATATATTGGAATTTGGAGTTCCAATGGTTTAACATAATGTACCATGAGTTTTGGAAACTCGTATAGACATATTGGTATTCATTGAAGCGAATACTGAATGACTCATATGTGATTCCTAATAGTTGGAAGTACATACCACCGTTAATAGAAATCTCCTCGAGTCGAGTAGCATATGAAATCCTTTGACTATATGATATCATTGATTTTGTGTGAGATCCTCCACACTTTGATGCATGTATGTCAAAAACATTTCATGATCTGGCCTCTAGATGTTCGTTGGGTGTGGACCGATGCACTCAGTAATCAAGTGTGAAGCAAGATAGGATCTGTCAGCCCGTATGTGTACCATAAGGGGTTTAGGTATCTATGTGAGTAAAGTCACGATTCTTAAATCTTTGGCCAAAGTTGATCACCGAGGGTGGATCGCATCTATTATGAATAATCGTGGACATGTCGACATGAGATGTGCGCCTCAGAAAATTGACGGTATAGTCTATGTTTCCTAAGCACAACTCGGATAGCCTACGATGGAGGGATTTTTAAACATATGTTATAACCTCGACTTGTATAGTTTGTAAAGGTCGTTCGTGTTCTTCGTGAATTCGGAGTTGGCCGAATTGCTTACATATTAGCTAGGCTTATATGACGAACGTGTATGAACTTAGAGAGTTCCAATATGAAGTGTACTTGTTGAGCACTTGGTTAGCCGATTAGTTTTGATAAAACATAATATTCGATATTATAATTATCAACTAAGATAATTAAGTGTTATTAGATAACATTGATTATTTAATTTGACCTAAGCCTTCAAAACATTAGTTACTAAACGTACTTCTGCCCCAATTATGCATCCACCTAATTGGAATTTTCCATTTGAAATTATATGTGATGTTAGTGACAATGTGACCGGCGTGATCACACACGTATAACGCAAGCGTACGTATCATTCAAGTAGTATAAATATATCGATCCCACAAGGACTTAATACCTAAGCTATTAATTTATGAAGCCAAATTTTTACGAGTATCTAATGGATTGGTTGTTTGATTGGATGGTGACTTTTAACATAAAACAAGTAAATTAAACAGCGTGAAAGTAAATTAAAGGGAAATTCAATATTATTAAACAATCCATGGTTGTGAATCCTTCCAATATATTTTAAAGATGAAGTGGTTATCATATGTTTGTGTAATATATTGGTTTACTAACTTGGAACACGAAATTATGCAAAAGCCTCTATCGATGGTCAGTGTAAATACCCAGTGTAACCCAATTAATCGTATGTCTATGTCAACCAAGTTACCTGAATTCATTAAAATTAAGTTCCAATTGTGGCTACCCCCGCCCGGACAGGTATATGTCTATCATGTAAGGAAATCTATTAAAGGGTTATTTATTCTTAAGGAAGATCGTGGGCTATTAAGTCTAAGGCTGAAATCTAAAATTCCTTTGTCAAGTGTATTTTAATTTTACCATATCAATCTTATTAATGGCCAGTTAACAAGAAGCATTAAGCTTAAGACTTAATAAATAAACCTTTATATTACCCATGACACAAAATAACCCCTCATAAACTGGTGATATTGGAATTCATCACAACCCCAGATAACAGATTTAGTTACGACACATATCTAAGGCTAATAAAGCCTTAAATAAAATAAATGACATAAAATAAAAGCTTGAAAATTAAAAAGGTAAAAATACAATAAAAGAAAATATTGAGGTTAGAGGATCAACTTTTATTACTCTTATTTTAGATATCTCCATTATTATAATATATTAACTTTGCTTGACATTACCAACCGACCATATAGGCAATATCCTGATTAAGTCAGATTTAAGATTAATTCCAACCGACCATAAAGGCGGTATCCAATTTAGTCAGGTTAAAACCAATTTTATTAAGTCCAACGGACCATAAAGGCGGTATCCCATTAAGTCGGGTTTTAAATAGTTTATATATTATAATTAAGGGAGATTAATCTAAATATTAGTAATAAAAGCATAACCTTTAACCCCAGCAGAGGGGAGTTACCTCCTAATGTTGAATAGTAAAATTAAAGACTGAAAAGTAAAGAAAAGAAAGTATTGTTGCGTAAAATAAATAAAATTAAATACAGAAAGTTGTAAATAAACAAGCAAGATACAATCTTTTTAGTATTTTTAAGGAATTCCTTAGAAGAAAGTATGTATTGGAATTCTGAAATTGGCCTTAATTTATAGGCAAAGTTTGGCCTCACGCGTCGCGACGCGTGGAATATTGCACATCGCGACGCGCCGTGGATTGATGACACGTGGCTCGGGCTTCACGGAGATGATGACACGTGCCTGTCCACAGAATTATTGGTTCGGTGTCGCGACACGTAAGGGTATGCACGTTGCGATGCTGACGTCAACAAAGATGTGGATTGTCGGCAGCATTAGATGATGACATGTGTCTGACGCACATTAGCAGATTTACTATGATGTTGACACATGGCAGGGTGCATGTTAGCAAACTTCTCTGATTGTGACATGTGTCTGGCACACGTTAGCAGGTGGTGTATTTTAGAAAACAGCGCATTTTAGTAGGAAATTTACATTTTTCCCTTTTTTGTCCGTTTTCTGCTGTTTTGGCCCAAAATTGCCTCCAGAGAGTCCTATTATTTTATTTATCTACAAAAGACCACAAACACATCAAAATATTCACAAAACTGAAGAAACTATACAAAATATTAAGTCAAAAGAGTGGGAAATAGTGATCTATTTACCACTCATCAAACCCCCAAACCTAACATTTTGCTAGTCCTCGAGCAAAAGAACAAAATAAAATAACATAAACATCTTAAAAATAAAAATTACACTATGCCACATTCGTATGATCAAAGTTGCATTTAGCGTATGCAACAAGCCTTTAAACCCCTAGGTGTCTATAGTGGACGAGTTGTAGTCTCGTGAGGGCTTACAGCAACGATACCCACAAACGTCAATCTAAATCACATAAAAGCAAAAAGATAATAAAACTAATGCACACAAAAGCAAAAAGACAAGAGAAAAGAGAATAAATAAGTTAGCGAATAAACAGGTGAAACTTCTTATCCAAGTTAGTAGTTGTTTTCTTTCTTTCTAGATTACCGAATAAGTAAATTCTACGATTATTTTTATCATTCTCCATATAAAGAACTAACAAAGTATTAATCAAATCAGTATGTCCACAACATTCATAAGTGTCGTTGAAAAGAGAGTAATATTTTTGTCCTAAAGTTATATCAGACTTCACACCTTTTTTTAGCAATTGAATATTTTTTTTCTGATTTTTGTTTTTTACTTAAAATAAATAAAGCAACATCTTCACTACATGTAGCGAGCTTTGGGCCAGTGACTCCCAAACCAGTTGGCTTTAGGGCACTATGTGCTAAAACACCCCTAGGGACTTAATTGTTCGGATTTCAAATGTCTCTTTTTATTTTTATACCATCTTTGATCCATGTAGCGAGCTTTGGGCCAGTGACTCCCAAACCAGTTGGCTTTAGGGCACTAGTTGTTAAGACACCCATACGGACTTAATTACTAGGATCTCAGATGTTTATTTATATACAATATATTTTTTTATTCCATTACTTTTTTAGATGCTTCCTCTAATAATACTAGAGCACTGAATATTAAATAGTCAAATCAGTTTCTTGTGTATGTTCAACTTCGCCCATGATAGCACTGTAAAAATTTCCTTCATCGTGCCCAAGCCACCTGGCAAAGCAATAAAAGCATCATAATGGTTAATCATTTCCACCAGTCATTCAGACATACTTGTGATGATTAGTTCATCTCCGTTTGATGGTCCTATAAGATTCGCCTCCGCCAAGGGTTTTGGGATGATTCCAAGCACTTTACTACCTAATTCATGTACAAATCTTGAAACGATCCCCATTAGTCCAAGTTTGCCACCGCCATATACTTAGTGCATATTCCTTTCAGCTATGACTCGACCCAATTCTTGTGCTGCCTCAACAAACTCTGGCTTAGAACCAACACTAGTACAATAAAACACACAGATATTTACAACTCTTCTTCTTGAAGTGGTTTCCAATTTTTATTTGTATTTGTATTTCAAATCCGGATGCCTTCAAGAGTGAAATGATGAGTTGAATTTATAACACCTGAAAAAGGGTGAGTAATAATAGCACTAATACCTGTCAAATTACAATTATTAGCTAAATAGTAAAATATATCGTGAAAGTTAAGAAGTCTGGATCCTGTCAGAGAAAATAAAAAAAATAACAAAACAAATCACAATTATTAGTTAAAGACAAAGAGATAATAATATTTACAAGAAGTAATGGCTTGAATGATGTCTATGCGTCAGAGACAAGCTTCCTATCCAATTTTCTTATAAATTGGCAAACATGGTCTTTTAGAGTCAGATTCCAAAGACTTAACTGTTGTTGTTCTTTTCAGAATTGTGTATATAACATGTGAATTACGTGATGCACATATCCACTAGAATGTGTCTGAAGTTCAATGATATGTCATCCAAAGACTCCTTACTCAAGCCATCCCCAATGAATTTAATTTTATCTTCACGGTTATCAAACATCATTCTTAAAGAACAACAACGAGCATTACATCTCATACTTGCACATTTATAGAAAATACCTAATTTTTTAGCTCTTATTTTCTTAGCATAGGTGCTTCTTCCTAAACCATACAGATATGACACAAAAAAGTCAGATGACTCACCTGCCAATTGGACCCGTGCTTCAATAATCCAACGAATGTCAGTAGGAATACCTTTGATCGTCAGAAGTCTCATTCGTTCTAAGCGAGCTTTATAGACTTTCATCAGAGAGTTTAAGGGAGAGAAGGAAATTGCTTGTGAAGATTTGCGAGAACTTCTTCCATCCTAAAATGTGACTTTACCTACAAAAATTAAACACACAACAATAAAACACACCAAATCTGAATATATACATAAATTGCATGGGTTACCTCTCTGCTAGCGCAAAGTTTAATGTCGTCAGCTAGTTATGACTACCCGAATGTTAGGTTGGATCTAAAAGTGTGAAACTTTCTTTTTGTCGCTCAAATGATTCTCCCCAATAGTGCTTGACATGCTTACTTTTAACTTTGAATGTTTCATTAGAATTGGGATCATGTAACTCAACGGTTCTATCTGGTAAAACTTGTGTGATTAAGAATTGGCTTGACCACCGTGATTTTAACCTTCCAGGGAAAATTTTCAACCTTGATTTGCTGAACAATACCCGCTGCCCGGGTTCTAGTTGTATGCGTACTAACTTCTCATCATGTCTCTTCCTAGCCTTTTCTTTGTACAGTTTGGCATTCTCGAAAGGCTGTATGTGGAATTCATCCAATTTTTTGAGTTAGTGGAGTCTTTTCTCTTCAGTTTCTTATAGTTCAAGATTTAACTTGTTCAATGTGCAGTACACTTTATCTTCAGGCAGTTGACATACTTTAAGTTTTTCGGTTGAACTTTGTTTTTCATTTGGGTTTTGGATGGTATTATCTCTCACATCAAGTCTGACACATTCCTCATTCTTTTCATCTTTGGGGAATTCCATGGCTTTGAAAACATTGAATTTTACTTCTTAGTCATGTACCCTCATGGTTAGTTCACCTTTTTGTACATCAATAATGGTTCTACCGATAGCCAATAATGGTCTCCCGTGGATGATGGGCACATCTTCGTCTTCCATTATGTCAAGGATAATAAAGTCTGCTAGGAGAATGAGTTTGTCGACTTTGACCAGCACATCCTCAACTACACCTCTCGGAAATGTGAGCGACCTATCAGCAAGTTGTAGAGAGACTGAGGTGGTCATTGCTTCTCCAATTTACAGTTTCCTGTAAATGGAAAAAGGCATCAAGTTAACACTAGCACCTAAATCATATAGAGACTTACCGAAGTCATGTTCTCATATGATGCAAATAATGTTGAAACTGTCAGGATCTTTCAACTTTGGGGAATGCTTCCTATGAATGATGGCACTGCATTCTTCTGTCAATGCTACTGTCTTGTAGTCTCCCAATCTCAGCTTTCGTGAAAGAATGTCTTTCATGAATTTGACATAGATGGCCATTTGTTCTAATGCTTCTGTAAATGGAATGTTGGTATGCAGATTGTAGGCATTACATTTTTGCATGTGAGTCCCTATGATGAGTCTTATTTGGAGGCACTACCTTTTTAGTCGAGGAAGTTTCGGGAAACGGTTGTCGAAAGGGAATCGGCATTTCGTTAAATTTTATCCGCATGTTTAGCTCCAAGCTCGCTCGTTGGACCTCCGTTTTAAAGCACATTTGGCCTAAAAAACCCGCAAACCTTTTAACCTTGGCCCACTCACCAAACCACCACGACCTAGGCCCACACGCCCATCACCCTAAAATACACACAAATTAAATCAAATATTAATTAAATTAAATATTAACTAAATAAAATATTAATTAATTGATATACCAAATTAAATAAAACATAAAATATAATTATACCAAATTAAAATATTGTAACTTCCTAATCCAGAATATTATATACTAAATCAAAGAAATATTATGCCTAAATAAAATCAAACATAACCAATTAAATACATTGCATTCCTAATTTAAATAAATCAAATATTCAACCTTCATAATTCACCAAATTTTGTCCCCCCTTAATCTTGTATTTACCTTACTTGACACTAAATCATATCTCCCTTTCCTTTTTAAATCCATGCAAACCCCTAACCCTAGCTTGTCACAATAAAACACCAACAAATTGCAACCCTATTCCTCTCCCAACCACAAGACACTCACTGCTCATTCAAGAACAAGACGAAAATAGTAAACCCTAATCACTCACCACACACGGCAGTGACAAAAAAAAATAACAAGAACAAAGCAAACTACCAAGATAAGCTCATTCACTCACTGCCAACAAACCGTCCCTAAGCCTTAAACTATCCCTACCATGCAATAACAAACCCTCAGCCTTACTCCACAAACTGCCCACGAAACTGGCCTCTCTCGACGCTGCCATCTAGCAAGCAGCCAAAGCCCCTCATCAACCTGCTCATACCCACGCCTAACCCTCATCCCACACGTTGAGACCTCCCTTCCACACGCCATTATTCATCAGCGTAGCAGCCTTCAAGAACAAATCACACACTGACCAACCAACTTCAGTACTCCACGCCTCACACTGCATCAATAGCCAAATCACCGAGCAGCCTGTAAGCTAATAACGCATAAAACACCTTCAACAATCCTTTAATCCTCACACAAATAAGCCCTTAAACGCCCCAACTCAACCTTCAACGAGCAGCCTTCACGCAACAACAAGCACACATAATCAACGCACAACAAAGCCCCTTTCATTCACGCCCAGTCCTACACCCAAAAGCCATTGAAAATCTTCCCAGTTCTGCACCCAAAATACCCCGAAACTGCCACCAAAATAGCCCTATAAACCGACCCTTAACCCCCCAAAACAGTAAGCCAAACAATCACCAAAACAGTGAACAAATACAACCAAAATAGTGACGGGAAAACTGTGAGGAAACATCAGCAAAACGGAGTGAAAACAGCGACTAAAATAGGAAAATAGCGAGCTAAGACGTTAATCCAGTAAACCGGAAGAGTTGCGGAGTGATAGCCATTCCGACGGCCATGAAACGCAAGTCCGAAAGTCGACATAAAAGGTTAGACCTGAGGGTACTTTTCCTATTATTTCCATCTATCTTTTTAATTGTTTTATTCGTTTTTATCGCATGAGAGTCGTTTATTGATGCATGATTATGGCCCTTGAATAAATAGTATATGCATGTATTGTGGAATGATGTATGTTGTGGCCCTTGAGTAAAATAGAAAATGTGTCGCCTCTTGTGGTATATAGGATGGAAACCCGGACATAAATTTCTTAGCCGATTCCGAATGGACGGTAGTATGATCTGTACTCGGGATACAACTCCACGTACCACTTTGAGTAAACGGCTTATATTTTGTTTTATGTTGTTTTGATTTGTTTATTATTCGTTACTTGATTTCCGCATGTTATTTGTTATGTGAAGATGTGATCGAGCGCATGGGCTTAGTAAGTTGGATTAAAGGTCCCATATTTTGAGTGGTTAAAATCCTTTACCACGATGCTCTGCCGTGATGATTGATGTATATTCGATTGAATGTAAGATGTGTTCAATCGGGTATACGAAGCCAATATTATTGTCTTTATTTTTTATATGTAATGATGTGATCGAGCGCATGGGCTTAGTAAGTTGGATTAAAGGTACCCTATTTTGAGGGGTTAAAATCCTTTACCACGATGCTTTGCCGCGCCGGTTGATGTATATTCGGTTGAATGTAAGATGTTTTCAATCGGGTATACGATGTCCGATACTATTGTCTTTATTTTTTATATGCATTATGTGATCAAGCGCATGGGTTTAGTAAGTTAGATTAAAGGTACCATATTTTGAGGGGTTAAAACCCTTCACCACGATGCTTTGCCGCGCCGGTGGATGTATATTTGGTTGAATGTAAGATGTGTTCAATCGGGTATACGAGGTTCGATATCATTGTCTTTACTTTTTATATATGTATTGTGTTGATTGCGCATGGGCTTAGTAAGTGCGATTAAAGGTCCTCTATTTTGAGAGGTTAAAATCCTTTATAATGATGCTTTGTCGCGCTTTTAGCCTGTTATTATTTATTATATGTCATCTATTCATCCGTTCATGTATGTGTCATGTTGTTTACTATATTTTGGAGGTCGCTGCTGTAACCCCGTTCGAACGCATTTCAGAACGCCACACGAACGCATGTTTTATGTCTGGTCCTGTTCGAACGCGTTATCAAACGCTATACGAATGCGAACCTTCTGTTTACCGTACGAACACCCACGGTAAACAGGTCCTCCTGCATCACATCACCACATGTCTATCTTAGCATATAGTTATCTTTTTTTTACCTTATGCATTTGTATTACCTCTTTAGTTATCTATTTCTATTATGCGCTTAAATGTCTTTCCTTAATATGCATGCTTGTAAGAATGTTATTTGTTTGCGCTTCTGTGTCTACCAATGTGAAATTGTATGCTTTCCGTATGTCAATTTATCTTCATGCATGAATTCGGACATATTATTTATGCGAATAGGTTGTATGCAAATATGAAAATGTGTTATATGTAAACATAGATATGAGCTTGGTACCAATGCATGCAAACTTAGGAGTAAATTATCCTTGGAAATATGTTGCTTAGGCTTGCTAAGATTATTGCAAAAATCATTTTATTACAAGTCGCATAAGTAAGGGACCATTCCGAACCCAACGGTTTGAGGTCTTCCCTTGCGAGGGGTGAGTGCGGCCTTAAATCTTTGTCCCGGTTCACACGGGTGGCGACTCCATTATTCTTCGGTTTAGTCCCCCGCGGGATACTCCGTACTCCTAACCGGGCCGCGAGCCTAGGACAGTATGTGTCGCCCAGTTTCTGTGTCCCACAGTCTGGCGACTCCACTGGGGATAGAGAATCGGCCCTGAAATAATACCTTGTAATATTATGATTTGTGCTTTAATTAACTGTGTCTACTGTTAGTTAAAAGGGGTTTAATCAAAGGCATATTGTTTAGGCTGGGTAATGGTTTGGTGTCTTCCTTCACTCACTACCTTTGTAGAAGGAAAAGCTGTGAATGTACTTAGATAATCATCTACTTGTAGCCTATTGTGACAGACTAATCTGGAGGACTTGTTGCTTATTCCTGTCACCAAGCGATAAGAGCCTAAGAGGCTTGGGTACTTAAGAGAGCCTCGCTCCACCCTCCCTCTGGGGAATCTGCAACAAGAAATCCATTTGACAGTTTTAGTCACACATCATAACTTGTTGGCACGTACTGTAAGGTATAAAAAATGTGCACTCACTTGGTCGCTCGAACCCTTGAGTGGGGAGACCTAGTTGTGGGTAATCTTTCGCCGGTGAGAGCCTTTGTCTATACTCTTGTGAACCCACACGTAGACCGGGGTTGTATGACCTATAGCAACTATTTCCTTGTATTTGTGGGCCATCCTCATTTGGATGCAGTTGGGATTTTTGTCAGAAATACGAACTTGTTGGGCCATTTAAACTGGGACGAGTTCGTATCCTATTAGAATTGGGCCAAAATCTTCTGAAATGTTGATGGGCCACTCTGTAGAAATTATTTCTGTATGCTTGTGTTCGGGAACATTGTCGTTTGGATCCATTCGGACCTTTTGTCATTCGCCAAGTCCAAAAGATGTTTGGGATGTCACTCGAAGGGGCACATGTGGTTTGGTATCATAGCCTTGAGAAGAAGGTTAAGGAAGATTGGAGGGAACTAGCTGATGCTTTTTTGAAGCAGTATGTTATAGACTTAGAAATTTACTTGTCACTCCGTGATTTGAAGAACACTAAGTAGAAGCCAGAGGAAAGTTTCAAAAAGTATGTGGATCGTTGGAGAAGCCAGCTTTTGAAAATACAGACTCAGCCTTCAGAGAAAGACCAAATTAAAATGATCATCAAGGGCACCAAGCCCTTTATTTATGGTAAGCTGAGGAGGATGACTTCGATGATTTCTGATTTTCGACAGTTGAGGGAAACTGTCATGGATATTGAGGAAGAATAGGCTGAAAACAAAAAGTTTTATGGCCAGAATAGTAGAACTTTTGGGGGGCCTTCTGAGACCAAGCCCGCTACTGCCGAGGTCGCTACCGTCAAGAACAAGCAATTCTCTAATCTTGGTAGACCTTTGTCAAATGTATTTGAAAAGCTGAAAATGCAAGGAATTCTAAAACCTTTGGAACCTATGCAATTTCTGAACCCTGTGCCACCATACCTTAACCTAAACCAGTATTATCACTTCCATCAAGAAAAAGGCCATGACACCGACAACTGTACCCGCCTTAGGCATGAGGTCCAAAACCTCATTGACTCCCATAAAATACCCCATCCAGAAAAAGAACAACCCAACACACACATGAACCCTCAACCATAAAGCCACTCAACCACCCTGGCTTCTTGTATTGAGATAAGGGATAACAGTGAAGAACCATAGGCCAATGAAGAAGGGAATGTTGCGAATGATGAATTTATTCCTCCTAGTTTACTTGATCCTGCATTTTTAATAAAGACATTGATTTTGTCTATTTGTTCGAATCTTTTCTTAATGATAATAAAGACCTTCATTTCGCTGAATCTTTTATACAATATGAGTATATTTGAGAAAACTATTCAACCTTGGTACTATGAAATTCAGTGAAGTTTAGAACACGGGGAATCCTCGGAATAAGCAAGCAGAAAAGATAAGGCAGCCATTCAGAAATTGGGAAATGAGGGCAGTAAGAATATCAGACTTGGAAGGGAATTAGTTCACCAAGCCGATCAACATAGACAGATTGAAGCAGTGGCTTGCCTGAGGAAAAGAAGACTGAGCAGTCACCAAGAGAATTGGCATAAGACCTAACCCGACAGGATAGGAACATTCATGCATGCATACACGTAACACAGTTTGCATCTTTTTGTGCTTGTTTTGTTTTGTGTTCACAGGTTTTGAAGAAGAAAAGAGAAAGCGACAAAGAAAAAGCTAATCAGAAACGGTAAAAAGCACAGTATGGGATTTGGATAATAATCCCAGGGTTGAGGCCCATTGAGTTTGAGTTTTGGGTATGGCACTGTGGGGGCTAGGCCCACGTCATTATCAGTAGCTTGGGGATGAGTCACAGGGTTGAGGCCCATATCAGTATCAGTTTGGGGGCGAGGCCCACATCAGTATCAGCCTAGGGGCGATGCCCATTTAAGTATCAGTCTGGGGGCGAGGCCCACATCAGTATCAGTTGAGGATGACGCCCACGTTAGTATCAGTTTTGCGGCGAGGCCCACGTCAGTTTGAGGTCGAAGAACCACTACATCGGTAACAGTTTCGGGAACAAGGCCCAGGGGAATAAAGTCCACATTCAACACAGTTCGGGAATAAAGCCCACAGTCAGCTCAGATAAGGGAATAAAGCCCACACTCAGTGCAATTTAGGATAAAGCCCACATTCAGTATAATTCAGGAACAAAGCCCACATTCAGTACAATTCATGGACAAAGCCTACAATCAGCTCAGATCATTGATAAAGCCCACACTCAGTACAGTTCGGGAACAAGGCCCAGGGAATAAAGCCTTCAATCAGTACAGTTCGGGAACAAGGCCCAGGGAAATAAAGCCATCTCTCAACACAGTTTGGAAAAAAGCCTAGAGGAATAAAGCCCACTTTCAAAGCAGTTCGGGAACAAGGCATATGGGAATAAAGCCCTATATTAACACAGTTCGGGAATACAGCCCAGAGGAATAAAGCTCTATCTTAACATAGTTCGGGAACAAGGCCCAAGGGAATAAAGCCCACTTTCAACAAAGTTCGGGAACAAGGCCCTAGGGAATAAAGCTCTATCTTAACACAGCTCGGGAATAAAGCCTAGGGGAATAAAGCCATATCTCTACACAGTTCAGGAACAAAGCCTAGAGGAATAAAGCCCATTTGCAAAACAGCTCGGGAATAAAGCCAAGGAGAATAAAGCTCTCTCTCAATGTAGTTCGGGAATAAGGCCCAAAGGTCAAAGCATCTCAGGATAACAAGTCAGTTAAGCAACAGCTGGTGAGCCAGGTAAGTAGAAATACATTGCATAACTTTGATAGGATTGTTCAAAGTCACACACTGCACAAGTCCCATCAAAGTGGGGGTGACTGTAGGCATTGCATTTTTGCATGTGAGTCCCTATGATGAGTCTCATTTGAGGCACACTACCTTTTTAGTCGAGGAAGTTGTGGGAAACGGTTGTCGGAAGGGAATCGGCATTTCGTTAAATTTTATCCGCATGTTTAGCTCCAAGCTCGCTCGTTGGAACTCCGTTTTAAAGCACCTTTGGCCTAAAAAACCCGCAAACCTTTTAACCTTGGCCCACTCACCACACCACCACGACCTAGGCCCACACGCCCATCACCCTAAAATACACACAAATTAAATCAAATATTAATTAAATTAAATATTAACTAAATAAAATATTAATTAATCGATATACCAAATTAAATAAAACATAAAATATAATTATACCAAATTAAAATATTGTAACTTCCTAATCCAGAATATTATATACTAAATCAAATAAATATTATGCCTAAATAAAATCAAACATAACCAATTAAATACATTGCATTCCTAATTTAAATAAATCAAATATTCAACCTTCATAATTCACCAAATTTTGTCCCCCCTTAATCTTGTATTTACCTTACTTGACACTAAATCATATCTCCCTTTCCTTTTTAAATCCATGCAAACCCCTAACCCTAGCTTGTCACAATAAAAACAACAACAAATTGCAACCCTATTCCTCTCCCAACCACAAGACACTCACGGCTCAATCAAGAACAAGACGAAAATAGTAAACCCTAATCACTCACCACACACGGCAGTGACACAAAAAAAAATAACAAGAACAAAGCAAACTAAGAAGATAAGCTCATTCACTCACTGCCAACAAACTGTCCCTAAGCCTTAAACTATCCCTACACATGCAATAACAAACCCTCAGCCTTTGCTCCACAAACTGCCCACGAAACTGGCCTCTCTCGACGCTGCCATCTAGCAAGCAGCCAAAGCCCCTCATCAACCTGCTCATACCCACGCCTAGCCCTCATCCCACACGTTGAGACCTCCCTTCCACATGCCATTATTCATCAGCGTAGCAGCCTTCAAGAACAAATCACACACTGACCAACCAACTTCAGTACTCCACGCCTCACACTGCATCAATAGCCAAATCACCGAGCAGCCTGTAAGCCAATAACGCATAAAACACCTTCAACAATCCTTTAATCCTCACGCAAATAAGCCCTTAAATGCACCAACTCAACCTTCAACGAGCAGCCTTCACGCAACAACAAGCACACATAATCAACACACAACAAAGCCCCTTCATTCACGCCCAGTCCTACACCCAAAAGCCATTGAAAATCTGCCCAGTTCTGCACCCAAAATACCCCGAAACTGCCACCAAAATAGCCCTATAAACCGACCCTTAACCCCCCAAAACAGTAAGCCAAACAATCACCAAAACAGTGAACAAATACAACCAAAATAGTGACGGGAAAACCGCGAGGAAACAGCAGCAAAACGGAGTGAAAACAGCGACTAAAACAGGAAAATAGCGAGCTAAGACGTTAATCCAGTAAACCGGAAGAGTTGCAGAGTGATAGCCCTTCCGACGGCCATGAAACGCAAGTCTGAAAGTCGACATAAAAGGTTAGACCTGAGGGTACTTTTCCTATTATTTCCATCTATCTTTTTAATTGTTTATTCGTTTTTATCGCATGAGAGTCGTTTATTGATGCATGATTATGGCCCTTGAATAGATAGTATATGCATGTATTGTGGAATGATGTATGTTGTGGCCCTTGAGTAAAATAGAAAATGTGTCGCCTCTTGTGGTATATAGGATGGAAACCCGGACATAAATTAATAGCCGATTCCGAATGGACGGTAGTATGATCTGTACTCGAGATACAACTCCACGTACCACTTTGAGTAAACGGCTTATATTTTGTTTTATGTTGTTTTGATTTGTTTATTATTCGTTACTTGATTTCCGCATGTTATTTGTTTATGTGAAGATGTGATCGAGCGCATGGGCTTAGTAAGTTGGATTAAAGGTCCCCTATTTTGAGGGGTTAAAATCCTTTACCGATGCTCTGCCGTGATGATTGATGTATATTCGATTGAATGTAAGATGTGTTCAATCGGGTATACGAAGCCAATATTATTGTCTTTATTTTTTATATGTAATGATGTGATCGAGCGCATGGGCTTAGTAAGTTGGATTAAAGGTACCCTATTTTGAGGGGTTAAAATCCTTTACCATGATGCTTTGCCGCGCCGGTTGATGTATATTCGGTTGAATGTAAGATGTTTTCAATCGGGTATACGATGTCCGATACTATTGTCTTTATTTTTTATATGCATTATGTGATCAAGCGCATGGGTTTAGTAAGTTAGATTAAAGGTCCCATATTTTGAGGGGTTAAAATCCTTTACCACGATGCTTTGCCGCGCCGGTTGATGTATATTCGGTTGAATGTAAGATGTTTTCAATCGGGTATACGAGGTTCGATATCATTGTCTTTACTTTTTATATATGTATTGTGTTGATTGCGCATGGGCTTAGTAAGTGCGATTAAAGGTCCTCTATTTTGAGAGGTTAAAATCTTTTATAATGATGCTTTGTCGCCCTTTTAGCCTGTTATTATTTATTATATGTCATCTATTCATCTGTTCATGTATGTGTCATGTTGTTTACTATATTTTGGAGGTCGCTGCTGTAACCCCGTTTGAACGCATTTCAAAACGCCACACGAACGCATGTTTTCTGTCTGGTCCTGTTCGAACGCGTTATCAAACGCTATACGAATGCGAACCTTCTGTTTACCGTACGAACACCCACGGTAAACAGGTCCTCCTGCATCACATCACCACATGTCTATCTTAGCATATAGTTATCTCTTTTTTTACCTTATGCATTTGTATTACCTCTTTAGTTATCTATTTCTATTATGCGCTTAAATGTCTTTCCTTAATATGCATGCTTGTAAGAATGTTATTTGTTTGCGCTTCTGTGTCTACCAATGTGAAATTGTATGCTTTCCGTATGTCAATTTATCTTCATGCATGAATTCAGACATATATTATATGCGAATAGGTTGTATGCAAATATGAAAATGTGTTATATGTAAACATAGATATGAGCTTGGTACCAATGCATACAAACTTATGAGTAAATTATCCTTGGAAATATGTTGCTTAGGCTTGCTAAGATTATTGCACAAATCATTTTATTACAAGTCGCATAAGTAAGGGACCATTCTGAACCCAACGGTTTGAGGTCTTCCCTTGCGAGGGGTGAGTGCGGCCTTAAATCTTTGTCCCGGTTCACACCGGGTGGCGACTCCATTATTCTTCGGTTTAGTCCCCCGCGGGATACTCCGTACAACCAACCGGGCCGCGAGCCTAGGACAACATGTGTCGCCCAGTTTCTGTGTCCCACAGTCTGGCGACTCCACTGGAGATAGAGAATCGGCCCTGAAATAATACCTTGTAATATTATGATTTGTGCTTTAATTAACTGTGTCTACTGTTAGTTAAAAGGGGTTTAATCAAAGGCATATTGTTTAGGCTGGGTAATGGTTTGGTGTCTTCCTTCACTCACTACCTTTGTAGAAGGAAAAGCTGTGAAGGCACCTAGATAATCATCTACTTGTAGCCTATTGTGACAGACTAATCTAGAGGACTTGTTGCTTATTCCTGTCACCAAGCGATAAGAGCCTAAGAGGCTGGGTACTTAAGAGAGCCTCGCTCCACCCTCCCTCTGGGGAATCTGCAACAAGAAATCCATTTGACAGTTAGTCACACATCATAACTCGTTGGCACGTACTGTAAGGTATAAAAAAGGTGCACTCACTTGGTCGCTCGAACCCTTGAGTGGGGAGACCTAGTTGTGGGTAATCTTTCACCGGTGAGAGCCTTTGTCTATACTCTTGTGAACCCACACGTAGACCGGGGTTGTATGACCTATAGCAACTATTTCCTTGTGTTTGTGGGCCATCCTCATTTGGATGCAGTTGGACTTTTTGTCAGAAATACGAACTCGTTGGGCCATTTAAACTGGGACGAGTTCGTATCCTATGACAATTGGGCCAAAATCTTCTGAAATATTGATGGGCCACTCTGTAGAAATTATTTCTGTATGCTTGTGTTTGGGAACATTGTCGTTTGGATCCATTCGGACCTTTTGTCGTTCGCCAAGTCCAAAAGATGTTTGGGATGTCACTCGAAGGGGCACAAGTGGTTTGGTATCATAGCCTTGAGAAGAAGGTTAAGGAAGATTGTAGGGAACTAGCAGATGCTTTTTTGAAGCAGTATGTTACAGACTTATAAAATGACTTGTCACTCCGTGATTTGAAAAACACTAAGTAGAAGCCGGAGGAAAGTTTCAAAAGTATGTGGATCGTTGGAGAAGCCAGCTTTTGAAAATACAGACTCGGCCTTCAGAGAAAGACCAAATTAAAATGATCATCAAGGGCACCAAGCCCTTTATTTATGGTAAGCTGAGGAGGATGACTTCGATGATTTCTGATTTTCGACAGTTGAGGGAAACTGTCATGGATATTGAGGAAGAATAGGCTGAAAACAAAAAGTTTTATGGCCAGAATAGTAGAACTTTTGGGGGGCCTTCTGAGACCAAGCCCGCTACTAGCCGAGGTCGCTACCGTCAAGAACAAGCAATTCTCTAATCTTGGTAGACCTTTGTCAAATGTATTTGAAAAGCTGAAAATGCAAGGAATTCTAAAACCTTTGGAACCTATGCCATTTCTGAACCCTGTGCCACCATACCTCAACCTAAACCAGTATTATCACTTCCATCAAGAAAAAGGCCATGACACCGACAACTGTACCCGCCTTAGGCATGAGGTCCAAAACCTCATTGACTCCCATAAAATACCCCATCCAGAAAAAGAACAACCCAACACACACATGAACCCTCAACCAAAAAGCCACTCAACCACCCAGGCTTCTTGTATTGAGATAAGGGATAACAGTGAAGAACCATAGGCCAATGAAGAAGGGAATGTTGCGAATGATGAATTTATTCCTCCTAGTTTACTTGATCCTGCATTTTTAATAAAGACATTGATTTTGTCTATTTGTTCGAACCTTTTCTTAATGATAATAAAGACCTTCATTTCGCTGAATCTTTTATACAATATGAGTATATTTGAGAAAACTATTCAACCTTGGTACTATGAAATTCAGTGATGTTTAGAACATGGGGAATCCTCGGAATAAGCAAGCAGAAAAGATAAGGTAGCCATTCAGAAATTGGGAAATGAGGGCAGTAAGAATATCAGACTTGGAAGGGAATTAGTTCACCAAGCCGATCAACATAGACAGATTGAAGCAGTGGCTTGCCTGAGGAAAAGAAGACTGAGCAGTCACCAAGAGAATTGGCATAAGACCTAACCCGACAGGATAGGAACATTCATGCATGCATACACGTAACACAGTTTGCATCTTTTGTGTTTGTTTTGTTTTGTGTTCACAGGTTTTGAAGAAGAAAAAGAAAGCGACAAAGAACAAGCTAATCAGAAACGGTAAAAAGCACAGTATGGGATTTGGATAATAATCCCAGGGTCGAGGCCCATTTGAGTTCGAGTTTTGGGTATGGCACTCTGGGGGCTAGGCCCACGTCATTATCAGTAGCTTGGGGATGAATCACAGGGTTGAGGCCCATATCAGTATCAGTTTGGGGCGAGGCCCACATCAGTATCAGCCTACGGGCGATGCCCATTTAAGTATCAGTCTGGGGGCGAGGCCCACATCAGTATCAGTTTGGGGCGAGGCCCACATTAGTATCAGTCTGGGGGCGAGGCCCCATTAGTATCAGTTGAGGATGAGGCCCACGTTAGTATCAGTTTTGCGGCGAGGCCCACGTCAGTTTGAGGTCGAAGAACCACTACATCGGTAACAGTTTCGGGAACAAGGCCCAGGGGAATAAAGCCCACATTCAACACAGTTCGGGAATAAAGCCCACAGTCAGCTCAGATAAGGGAATAAAGCCCACACTCAGTGCAATTTAGGATAAAGCCCACATTCAGTATAATTCAGGAACAAAGCCCACATTCAGTACAATTCAGGAACAAAGCCCACAATCAGCTCAGATCAGGGATAAAGCCCACACTCAGTACATTTCAGGAACAAGGCCCAGGGAATAAAGCCTTCAATCAGTACAGTTCGGAACAAGGCCCAGGGAAATAAAGCCATCCCTCAACACAGTTTGGAAAAAAGCCTAGAGGAATAAAGCCCAATTTCAAAGCAGTTAGGGAACAAGGCATAGGGGAATAAAGCCCTATCTTAACACAGTTCGGGAATACAGCCCAGAGGAATAAAGCTCTATCTTAACATAGTTCGGGAACAAGGCCCAAGGGAATAAAGCCCACTTTCAACAAAGTTCGGGAACAAGGCCCTAGGGAATAAAGCTCTATCTTACACAGCTCGGGAATAAAGCCTAGGGGAATAAAGCCATATCTCTACACAGTACAGGAACAAAGCCTAGAGGAATAAAGCCCATTTGCAAAACAGCTCGGGAATAAGCCCAGGAGAATAAAGCTCTCTTTCAATGTAGTTCGGGAATAAGGCCCAAAGGTCAAAGCATCTCAGGATAACAAGTAAGTTAAGCAACAGCTGGTGAGCCAGGTAAGTAGAAATACATTGCATAACTTTGATAGGATTGTTCAAATTCACACACTGCACAAGTCCCATCAAAGTTGGGGGCGACTGTAGGCATTGCATTTTTGCATGTGAGTCCCTATGATGAGTCTTATTTGGAGGCACTACCTTTTTAGTCGAGGAAGTTGTGGGAAACGGTTGTCGGAAGGGAATCGGCATTTCGTTAAATTTTATCCGCATGTTTAGCTCCAAGCTCGCTCGTTGGACCTCCGTTTTAAAGCACCTTTGGCCTAAAAAACCCGCAAACCTTTTAACCTTGGCCCACGCACCACACCACCACGACCTAGGCCCACACGCCCATCACCCTAAAATACACACAAATTAAATCAAATATTAATTAAATTAAATATTAACTAAATAAAATTAATTAATTGATATACCAAATTAAATAAAACATAAAATATAATTATACAAAGTAAAATATTGTAACTTCCTAATCCAGAATATTATATACTAAATCAAAGAAATATTATGCCTAATTAAAATAAATCATAACCAATTAAATACATTGTATTCCTAATCTAAATAAATCAAATATTCAACCTTCATAATTCACCAAATCACCGAGCAGCCTGTAAGCCAATAACGCATAAAACACCTTCAACAGTCCCTTAATCCTCATGCAAATAAGCCCTTAAACGCCCCAACTCAACCTTCAACGAGCAGCCTTCATGCAACAACAAGCACACATAATCAACGCACAACAAAGCCCTTTCATTCACGCCCTGTCCTATACCCCAAAGCCATTGAAAATCTGCCCAGTTCTGCACCCAAAATACCCCAAAACTGCCACCAAAACAGCCCTATAAACCGACCCTTAACCCCCCAAAACAGTATGCCAAACAATCTCCAAAACAGTGAACAAATACAACCAAAATAGTGACCAGAAACCACGAGAAAACAGCAGTAAAACGGAGTGAAAACAATGACCAAAACAGTAAAATTGCGAGCTAAGACGTTAATCCAGTAAACCGGAAGAGTTGCGGAGTGATAGCCCTTCCGACAGCCATGAAACGCAAGTCCGAAAGTCGACATAAAAGGTTAGACCTGAGGGTACTTTTCCTATTATTTCCATCTATCTTTTTAATTGTTTTATTCGTTTTTATCGCATAAGAGTCGTTTATTGATGCATGATTGTGGCCCTTGAATAGATAGTAAAGCATGTATTGTGGAATGATGTAAGTGTGGCCCTTGAGTAAAACGGAAAATGTGTCGCCTCTTGTGGTTATATAGGATGGAAACCCGGACATAAATTTCATAGCCGATTCCGAATGGACGGTAGTATGATCAGTACTCGGGATACAACTCCACGTACCACTTGAGTAAACGGCGCATATTTCGTTTTATGTTGTTTTGATTTGTTTATTATTCGTTACTTGATTTCCGCATGTTATTTGTTTATGTGATGATGTGATCGAGCGCATGGTATTAGTAAGTCGGATTAAAGGTCCCCTATTTTGAGGGGTTAAAATCATTTACCACGATGCTCTGCCGCGCCGATTGATATATATTCGGTTGAATGTAAGATGTGTTCAATCGGGTATACGAATCCAATATTATTGTCTTTATTTTTTATATGTAATGATTTGATCGAGAACATGGGCTTAGTAAGTTGGCTTAAAGGTCCCCTATTTTGAGGGGTTAAAATCCTTTACCAAGATGCTTTACCGCGCTGATTGATGTATATTCAGTTGAATGTAAGA
The DNA here is from genome assembly GCA_019454045.1 of Zanthoxylum bungeanum. NCBI lineage: Eukaryota > Viridiplantae > Streptophyta > Magnoliopsida > Sapindales > Rutaceae > Zanthoxylum > Zanthoxylum bungeanum. Next base: position 25,994 of record SKCR01003708.1, read on the forward strand.
TATGTGCAATCGGGTATACGAAGTCCGATATTATTGTCTTTATTTTTATATGCATGATGTGATCGAGCGGATGGGCTTAGTAAGTTGGATTAAAGGTCCCAAATTTTGAGGGGTTAAAATCCTTTACCACTATGGTTTGTTGCGCCGGTTGATGTATATTCGGTTGAATGTAAGATGTGTTCAATTGGGTATACGAAGTCCGATACTATTGTCTTTATTTTTATATGTATTATGTGATCGAGCGCATGAGTTTAGTAAGTTTGATTAAAGGTCCCATGTTTTGAGGGGTTAAAACCCTTCACCACGATGCTTTGCCGCGTCGGTTGATGTATATTCGGTTGAATGTAAGATGTGTTCAATCGGGTATACGAGGTCCGATATCATTGTCTTTACTTTTTATATATGTATTGTGTTGATTGCGCATGGGCTTAGTAAGTGCGATTAAATGTCCTCTATTTTGAGAAGTCAAAATCCTTTACCACGATGCTTTGCCGCGCTTTTAGCCCGTTAATATTTATTAGATGTCATTTATTCATCCGTTCATGTATGTGTCATGTTGTTTACTACATTTTGGAGGTCGCTGCTATAACCCCGTTCGAACGCATTTCAGAACGCCACACGAACGTATGTTTTCTGTCTAGTCCTGTTCGAATGCGTTATCAAACGCTATACGAACGCGAACCTTCTGTTTACCGTACGAACACCCACGGTAAACAGGTCCTCCTGTATCACATCACGACATGTCTATCTTAGCATATAGTTATTGTTAGACATTATGTCCCATAGCGTCACTGTTTGTAAATGATATTGTATTATTGTACAAAATTAACTATGTGATAATGAATTGCCTTTTGCCGTTTTGTAATAATATTTACTTTGATTAATAAATGGCGAAAGTCCATAT
>SKCR01003709.1:0-26308 GCA_019454045.1 Zanthoxylum bungeanum
TCTCGATTCGCAGATAAATCTCAATCTAAAGACAGTATCCTGCTCATAGCAGATTCTGAACATCAGTATATATATTTATGTATCACACTAAGTATTTAAAATCTAATTTCAATACTAGTAATGAACATAATTATGACAAACATATTTGAAGCCGGAGCCTTGCCCGTTCTTCAATTCCTTCATGTCTGCTATGTCCAAATGGCAGTCACGCTTCCGCGATCCCGTTTGCCACAATTTAGGCAGACATTTTGGGATATGTCATTTATCTTCCCAGAAGATTATAATGATTTTGCCTTTGCCCTTTTCACATCTCAGAAGCGTTCGGCCTAGCCTTGGCCTTCTGGAATGTCGAAGTAAGGTGCGCCTTGCGCTTCTTGCCATATTGCAAACTTTGACTTTGTCTCATTGAGAATAGTCATTAACTCTCCAAGAGTTTATTATTGCAATTTAGTACTTCTAAGATCTAAAATAGATCTATGAAGATCCTTCAATTTCAGTATCATACTTTAAGGATCTAATCCTTAGTTCTGATTAAGAAATTAAGGAGTCTACTGCGACAAGCTAAATAGATTAAGCACTAAGGTTATCATCACATGAATCTTCCAAAGACCATGCTCTATTATTTGCTTAACTCCGGGCTTAGGCCTAATATGTTATTTTATCAAATAAAGTAACTTATTATTTTCCCGGACCATCCTGAAATTTTATTCCCAATTGAAAATTAAACCACTTAAATACATTTTCCCTAGATTATGTTTTAAATGTCAATCTTTCAATTTTATCTTGATTCTAATAGTCCAACTATTTAATCAACAATTTTAGGTACTATTTATTATAATGATTACTATAGTCCAACTATAAAATCAACTATAATTTATTAAATCAAATATATTGATTACTATAATCCAATTAGATAATCAATTATAAATGAATTGTTTGAATATAGTCCAACTGTTTTATTAAACAACTATTAAATATTAGTCCAACTAACATTTAATTTATTTGACGAATGATATTTGTTTGAGCGCATATGGCAAGTTATTAAACGAATATTGCAAATTTAATACTTGCATCCCACTATTTTTCGGCGAGTCTCTAACCCTCTGTCGAGTACTCGGGAAACCGTGTTTCCTAGTGGGCTAGGATCCCGTTAAATATCACACAATCTTGACTTTGGCCAACAAATTGTATGATAATTATTAGGTAGATCTCTAAGATTAATTGGATCTCATCCAATTCCTAGATCCAGTAGGGGGACATCCAAGTCCGAAACAAATATCTTATATATGCCAATATATGCCAAATATCCAATATATTGTCTAACCTTTTTCCTCTAAATCAACTAAGTCTTGGCTTTGGCACAACAAACTTAGTGATCCTAGTCAAGCGCGACCCATTGACCATGGAAAGCTTCGTAATCAATGTCGATGGACAAGAAGTCGTCTTGACTTTGGCCAACAAACCACAACTTGGACAAGACACCAATATGTAACAAAGCCTTCATGATTCAAACATATCCTCGACGGACAAAGGCCTTGACTTTAGCCAGCAAGCCAATGCCAGTCTTAGATCTTGAGTAAGAACACTCAATGGAAGGAAAAACGCTTAATGTTTTGTGAGGGTTTTTCGCGTGCAAATTGGCAACCAATTTATTATCTTTGTTAAGGTCTCATCATCATACACCCTTAAACATGCATTCTAAACACATAATAAAGCGCGTATAAATAAGTAATAACGATATGCGGATGGATACTTTACACAATGATCCTAGATCAATCTCTCAATTTCCTCTCTCCCCCTAGCACAAGTATTTACTTCTACCTGTTACACTACACTTCTAAAGAAACCTCATTTACATTGAGGGGAATAGGTGAGAAGAGAAATACAATGAGAAATGAGGTAATAGGCTGGACACACAGGTCCAATTAATAAATTCTAAATTTATTACAACAATTTCTAAAATTGCCCCACCCATCTAATATCCATCAGATATACATTATTCATGCATCGCAACCATGTATTCACACAAGCATGTTATCAATCAATCTAATCCAATTAATTAATATGATAATTAGTGATCATCCAATGTTCAAACAACGATTTGATTTTGTTCGAGTCAAACTCGTTTTGCGAATAAGTACTCAAAGTACGAATTCTTGAATTAAATTAAACTACAACATTAAATCCAATTTAATATGTATTTATTACTAATCCACGATTTAATTCCAAATTAATTACTACACTTTATTTGACGAACCTTTACGACTTAAATTCCAAATTTAATCGTTACGGGTCTCAAAGCCCGATTAACGTCCAACGTCAATTTAATTAAAGTCCAATGGGCTTTTAATTAATTTCTTCAAGGCGTGGACTTTTGGTCAACTTGGGTCAAACCCAATAACCAAAGCCCAATCAATGAGTAACCCCATAAGCCTAGAAATCAATTTAGGCCCAATTAAAATAATTAAGGTCCATTAGTCGCATTTGGGCTTTATGGAAGCGGTTTTGGGCCCAATTGGATCCAACCAATTTGCTTAAACCTAACTTGGTACAACCAAGCCCAAATCCATTTAAGGCCAATATAATTAAATTACAAAAATCCAATTTAACAATTTAATTAACCTAAGTGTATAACATAATTAATTACATAAATCAACATTTCCAAATCATCAATTTACACAACTAATCATGCTCTTTAACACCAAATAGTGTCAAACACAATTTAACAAAAATCATACCCAATTACATGCTCTTATAGTCTCGGCAATATAGGGGATTTTATGTCCAATTTTAAATCCAATCCAATTGAATCAAATTCAACATTAAATCAACATTCTCAATTGATTTCCAACTCATCCAATGAATCAAAATCAAAAAATTCCAAGACAATTAGGGCTCTCTAACTCTCGGCCAAGCTAAGATATTTGGGGAAATTTGTTCCAAATAATTTTTCTTGAAATTGATCCGATCAATCTTCAATTAAAACACATTTAAGCATACTAAATCATCCAATTTCATTAAATCATGCTGAAATACAATTTACTCAATTTTAACCCTAATATATTTTCATGCTCAACCTTGCTCTGATACCATTGTTGGAATTATCTAAGCATCCCAAGATCATATCAAGCAATGAAAATACAAAGTGAATACATCAAAGAAAGTTGCGGAATACTTACATCGATCGGTTGAGCGATGCGGTGGACAATAAAAATCTTTCTGCCCTCTCCTCCAAGGCTCAGCAGTGGCAATGAGTTTGCTCCTCCATTTTCGGCTTTGGCATGATCCATGAAGCTCCAAACTTTGTTTGGTCATTCCTAGCTCACGAAGTGAGTTCCCTATCACCTTAGTATGTCCCTTTGAGTGCTAGCTTTACTGTTTTTGTAACAAAATACTCACTTTTCATCTCATTGTTGCTCACGGTGAAAACCAGAAAAGAGAAGGCAGTGAACTGCCCCTTGGGCGTGAGATGAAGAAGAGAGAGAGAGTTATGGTTGGTTGGAGGAAAAGTGTATCTAATCCACATTTAATTAATTTTCAAAAATCAATTAAATGATTTACCAATTTTCTTTCCAAAAGTCAAATGGCAATTAATTGCTTCCAACAACCCACATCAACTATTCACATCACTCAATCAATCAATGTGACAAGTTGTCACATCACTCAAAGTGACTAATGATTTGACGCTTGATACGACTAGCGATTTGACGCTTGATTTGACTTGCGTGCCGCACTCGAATTCGAAATGCGAATGCGCACGCAAACAATCCCGGCTCGGGTTCGCTAATTCCAAATTAATGAATTTTCCGTTGCAACGTAATTAAATAATTATGCCTAGCGAAATCACTATTCACGTCGCTAACGAATTAATTCTAAATTAACTCGTTCGCCCGAATTAAAATCTAATTTTAATTGCGCGTCGAAATCCAATTTCGTATAATATATCAAATATATTATTTTATCGATTAATTCTAAATTAATCGTTTTCTCTCTTTAATTGATATTTTATCCCAGATAAAATATCTCCGTAATTAATCCCAGATTAATTTTCTCTCTCATCTAATTAATCCCAGATTAATTAAGTGCGAGTCATACGTCATCGGTGAATCTTCGGGAAGCGACCCATGAGATCCCCGGATTTATTGGCAGTAAATTCGGTCGTCGGACTATCCGAACACGTAAGTACCTAGTACTACGTTTGTACCGATTTACAAGACAATGTTGGCTTCTAGCAAAGCGCCATGCTTACCCAATTATCCAGAAACATCCTTACAGGAATATATGATCTATATCATGCGTAGTGTATTTAGTATTGCGTATTTCAATCCAGTATCAGATGATCATATGCAAGGCCTGGGGCTAGTACAGTATCTGCCCCGTACGAAGCATATATCGGATTACGAGCAACTAGTCTCTTTATTATCGGATAATCATGACCAAGTCATATTATCCCGATGGTTGCAACCCTTTAGAGAACCAGTTCTGTATCCCTGCGTGATCATCATCTCCATATGACTGGAGTGATACTTCCGTCTTGACATCACACCCAACACACTACGATTCTCAATATACCCAGCAGAGGCGTACACAGAACCTGTTAAAGCCCTGGACGACCAAAACCAAAGTATATTGATTATCGCAAGTATTAGCGGTGCAAGTCTCAGGTTAAGACCAAATACACCTACCCTGATTTCGGACTTCCATAGACACATAGTCATACTACCAATGGAATTCCGAGGGGGTCTATCCAGAGCGAAGCTGTTTCCCGTACCATCGGTAAACACAACCTCCTATTACACTTGCATGAGTATCTTATACCCAAATATATGAGAACTATACCGTTATGCTCCCACAACGCGCACAAGTGTAATACTAGTCTTTTACGCATCATCGATGTCCAATCTCGATAATACTATGACTAGAGATATTTAATGATTAAACCTTCGTGGATTGATACTGTCTCATATCATCTCAATCTGGAACAAATCATAAGGACCTTTTATCATTTATACATCTTGGTAATCTAATTACAAATGATAAGAGAGCAATTTCCCTTGTCACATAGTTAATTTGTACAACAACATCATGATCTGTACAAATAGTGATGCTATGGGCCATAACTGTCCAACAATCTCCCACTTAGCCTATAGCCAATCACTCAAGTGTCCTACACCCGAACTATGCATGGTTTACTCAAACTTCTGTTAAGAAAAGGCTTTCGTCAACGGATTTGCATGATTATCATCTGATGCGATTTATACGATCATCACATTGCCACGATGTATGATCCGAACGAATCAGATGAATATTTGAAGTATATATTTGGATCGTTGATGAGACCATTAATTCTTTAGCGTGTGATGTAGCCTAGCTCAGCTGCTAACAAAACTACTCCTAATCTTATTAGGATTATTATCGATCCAAAAGGCTTCTATTGCTGCCTCAGCTGCAGCAATAATCCACTTTTGTTGTTTATTTGGTAACAGTATCTTGCTTGGAAGATTTCTAGCTCATTGTTCCGTTATTCAAACTTTATAGTATCATTATTAGACTTATAGTCGTCATTATCGGTTAGGAAACATGCAGCAGTGAACCTAGTCACTTCAAGTTCTCATTCTCCATAGAATAAGACAGCATCCTTAGTTCCTCTAAGATACTAAAGGATGTTCTTAACATCAATCCAGTGACTATCACTTGGATTGGCCCGATTGTGACTCCATATGCTCAAAGCGTATGAGACATCAGGTCGCGTACATTTATTAATGTACCAGTTCTCGGAGAGTACGAACAACCTTTAGATCTATCCCAGTAGATCCTTATTCCTAGAATAAAGGTTGTTTCTCCCAAGAATTCTACGGAGAATTTTCATGAAAGTCAAGCTTTCATCGACTGTTTTATGGGAATATCATTTCCAAGAAATGACATATCATCATTATAGGACTTTCACTGTCAGTGCGCTCCCACTAACCTCCTTATATACAAAAGAATCATTTCCATTTTGAATTAAATCATGCACCATCATGATTACATCAAAAGGATAATTTCAAAAACCCTATGCTTGCTTCAATCCATCCAGGGATCGAATTAACTCGCAAACCTTGTTTGCTCGTTTTGGTACGATAAAACCGTCAGGATGTTGTAAACATCCTCCAAAAGGTTTCCTTTTAAGGAAAGCGATTTTGACGTTCAACTGCCATATTTCATAAATGAAACATGCAGCAGTAGCAAGCATTATCCAAATGGATTTAATCATGACAATAGGTAAAAGGTTTCGTCGTAATCGACACAATATTGATAACGATACCTTTTTGCTACAAGCCCAGCTTAGTACGTTAGTATGTTGCCTTCCATGTATGTCTTCCTTGAAGACTTATATAGTACCAATAGGCACATGCCTTTCGGTACAACAACTAGTATCTAAACTTGGTTGGTATACATGGAATCCATTTCGGACATCATGACACTTTGTTATAATAGAGAGTCGATACCTTGTATCACTTCCTCATACGTAGTCAGTTCGTATTCCTCAATAAGATTGACATCTTTATAAGGTGAGATCAAAAACCCATACCCCAGGTTGTTCTCTGACTCTCTCCGACTTGCGCGGTTCTTGTGTATTCGAAGATTATTGGTATAGTTTCATCCTTGATGAACTATTCATATTCCATTAAGGAATCGGTGTCTGGAATAGTATTACTCCGATTTTCATCGAGTTTTACTTTCCTCCCACTTACCACTGCATATAGGTATTCCTCTTAGGAAATCCGCATGGAGAGCAACAATTACATTGTTCTCTTGTGAGTTGTATAAGTACTATACTTTGGTTTCCCTAGGATAACCTACAACTTAGGCACTTATCTGATTTGGGTTCTAGTTTGGTATCATCCAAACGTATGCCTAGCATTCCCAAATCTTCAGGAATCAGAAAACCCGGTTTCTTTCCTGATCATATCTAATATGAAGTCTGTCTAACAGATTTTTATGGAACCTTATTCAAAATAATTTTTGCACTATTTAAATCCTATCCCTTGAAGGAAATGGTAGCTTAGAGCGACTCATGATTAACCTTATCATGTCCAACAAAATTCGGTTTCTCTGTTCGGACACATCATCAAACTGACGTGTTCCGGGAGGAGTCCTTATTGAAAGAATACAATACTCTTTTAAGTATATGAGAAACCTATTGCTTAAGTATTTTCATCACGGTCCAATCATGATGTTTAATACTTTAGCTGATCTATTTGTCTACTTTGTGTCGAAACTCTTTGAATTTATCAAAATTTTTCGATCCGTGTTTCAAAAGAAACACATAACCATAACGCGATGCCACATCCGTAAAGGTCACGAAATATTCATATCCACCTCTAGCCTAGCTAGATATGGGCCCACTTACGTCACTATGAACGAGGGCTAACAAATCGGTGACACTTACACTTTTACCAAGTAAAAGGTGTTATAGGCACTTTGCCTAATTAACTAGATTCGTAGAATTATTTGAATATAATCAAATCCGTCCTAGTATCCACTCTTCGAAAGTGTGGATCTATGAGTCTTGTTTATTGTGTCCCATACAACAATGCCACTTATAAGTCTCAACTGATTTAAATCAGTTTGAGCTATTTCTTTGTCATATCATATGTTTGATATTCTTTTATATTCAAAATATAAATACTGTTATTCACATCTAATGTGTTTATCTCAATATCATCTTTATAAAATAAAACACTTTAGTGTTCTAGAATATAAAGGTACACCCGCAACGGGTTAAACACTGATATAGAAATAATATTCCTAGTCAAACTAGTTACATTGTAACAGTTTCCTAATTTAAGTACACACCCCAAGGGTAGTTCCTAAACTTAGGTTTCTACGGTTAAAATAGCGACTGTCGTCCCATTTCCGACTCGCAGATTAATCTCAACTGAAGTCAGTATCCTGCTTACAGCAGATACTGCACACTAGTACATATTTATGTACCACATTTAGTATCTAAAATCCAATTTTAATACTAGTAGTGAACATGTTTATAACAAACACATTTGAAGTCGGAGCCTTACACCGTCTTCAATTCCTTCATGTCTGCCTTGTCCATACGGCAGTCACGCTTCCAGTGACCCCGTTTGCCACACTTTAGGCAGACATCTTGGGATATGTCTTTTGTCTTCCTACAAGACTATAATGATTTTGCCTTTGCCCCTTTTCCACATTCCAGAAGCCTTTGGCCAAGCTTTGGCCTTCTAGAATGTCAAAATAAGATGCGCCTTGCGCTTCTTGCCTTATTGCAAACTCTGGCTTTATCTCCTTGAGTATAGCCATTAACTCTCCAAAAGTTTACTATTGCAATTTGTACTTCTAAGATCTAAGGATAGATATATGAAGATCCTTCAATTTCAATATCATACTATAAGGATCTAATCCTTAGTTCTGACTAAGAAATTAAGGAGTCTCTGCGGCAAGCATAATGGATTCAGCACTAAAGTTATCACCACATGAATCTTCCAAAGATCATGCTCTACTATTTCCTTAACTCCACGCTTAGGCTCGAGATGTCACTATATCAAATAAAGTAACTTCTAGGTCACTCAGGACTATCATGAGATTTTATTCCCAATTTGAAAATTAAAGTCGTTTAAATACATTTTCTCCAGGATTATGTTTTAAACACTAATATTTCATTTATCTTGATTGCAATAGTCCAACTATCGAATCAACGATTTTAGGTACTATTTAATATAATGATTACTATAGTCCAACTATATAATCAATTATAATTTAATTGATTAAATTCAATTATATTGATTACTATAATCCAATTATAAAATCAACTATTAATTGAATTAGATTGAATACAGTCCAATTGTTTAATTAAAACAACATTAAATATTAGTCCAACTAATATATTAATTTATTTGATTGAAAAATTGAAATGAGCGCGTATGGCAAGTAACTAAACGAACATTGCAAATTTAATACTTGCCTCCCACTATTTTTCGGCGAGCCTCTAACCCTCTGTTGAGTACTCGGGAAACCTTGTTTCCTAGTGGGCTAGGATCTCGTTAAATAACACACAATCTTGACTTTGGCCAACAAATTGTATGATAATTAACTAGGTATATCAATTGGATCTCATCCAATTCCTAAATCCAGTAGGTGGACATCCAAGTCCGAAACATATATCTTATATATGCCAATATATCCAATATATTGCCTAACCGTTTTCCTCTGAATCAACTAAGCCTTGGCTTTGGCACAACAAACTTAGTGATCCCAGTTAAGCGGAACCCATTGACCTTGGAAAGCTTCGTAATCGATGTCGATGGACAAGAAGTGATCTTGACTTTGGCCAACAAATCACAATTTGGACAAGACACCGATATGGAACAAAGCCTTCATGATTCAAACACATCCGTGACGGACAAAGGTCTTAACTTTGGCCAATAAACCAGTGCCAGTCTTGGATCTTGAGTAAAAATCACTCAATGGAAGGAAAAACGCTTAATATGTAGTGAGGGTTTTTCTGCGTAATTGGCAACCAATTAATTATCTTTGTTAAGGTCTCATCAACATACACCCTTAAACATGCATTCTAAACACATAATAAGGCGCGTAAATAAATATAATAATGATATGCGGATGGATACTTAACACATTGTTCGTAGAACAAATCTCTCACTTTCCTCTCTCCCGCTAGCACAAGTATTACTTATACCCGATTACATAACACTTCTAAAGAAACCTCATTTACATTGAGGGGAATAGGTGAGAAGAGAAATACAAAGAGTCAAGAGGTAATAGGCTGGACACGCAGGTCTAATTTAATAAATTCTAAATTTATTACAACAATTTCCAAAATTGCCCTCACCCATCTAATATCCATCCGATATACATTATTCATACATCGCATCCATGTATTCACACAAGCATGTTATCAATCAATCGAATCCTATTAATTAATCTGAATATTAATGACCATCCAATGTTCAAACAATGATTTGATTTTGCGCGAGTCCAACTCATTTTACGAATAAGTACTCAAAGTACGAATTCTCGAATTATATTAAACTACAACATTAAATCCAATTCAATTTGTATTTAATACTAATTCTATATTTAATTTCAAATTAAATATTTACACTTTTTAATGTACATTTACGACTTAGATTCTAAATCTAATCGTTACGGGTCTCAAAGCCCAATTAACATCGAATGTCAATTTAATTAAAGTCCAATGGGCTTTTAATTAATTTCTTAAGGCATGGACTTTTGGTCAATATGGGTCAAACCCAAATACCAAAGCCCATTTAAGGAATCACCCTTATTTGCCAAGAAACCAATTTAGGCCCAATTAAAATTAAAGGTCCATTAAGTCATAATTGGACTTTATGGATATGGTTTTGGGACCAATTGGATCCAACCAATTAGCTTAAACCAAACTTGGCCCAACCAAGCCCATTAAGCCCAATTACAACTTTAAAAGTCCAATTCCAAATTTAAGCCCAATTAATTTAATTTCAAAATTCCAAATTTCATAATTAAATAAACCAAAGTGTATGCCATAATTAATTAACCAAATTAACATTTCCAAAATACTAATTCACTCAATTAATTATGTTCTTTATCCAATTCAAAACATGTCCAACACATTTGAATCAAAAATCAATCATTTTACATGCTATCACATTCAAGGCATTTTGGGGATTATTTGTCCAATTCAAAATTCAATTCAATTAAATCTCAAATCAACATTCCCCAAATGATTCCAACTCATCCAATGATCAAAATCAAAAAATACCATGACTTAGGGCATCATTATGTATTCGGCCAAGCCTCACATATTGGGGAAAAATTGATCCAATCAATATTTCATGAAATTGATCATATACAACTTCAATACATCATCATTCAAGCATACTCAATCAATCAATTTTATCAAATCATGCTCAAATTGATTTGCCCAATTTTACCCTAATCAAGTTTCATGCTCAAAATGGCTCAAGATACCATTGTTGAGTTTATAGTAAGTCCCAAGATTGATTTCAAGCAAGAAATATGTGCGAATACAACAATGAAATATGGCGGAATCATACTTACATTGATCGGATTTGGCGATGCGAGAAAAAAAATCTTTTCCTCAATGGTGAAGCATTTGGCCATGCCAAAAAATGGTGCTCATGAGTGTCTTCAAGCTCCAAGCTTTATTGATGATTTCATGCTGCTCATAAAAAGATTCCCTATCACCTTTGTATGTACTCTAAAGTGTGCTAGCACATTGGAGATTTTGCCACAAATCTCCTCATTGTTCCTTCAATGTCTCGGCCAAGCAAGACTTGGAGAAGGGAAATGGCCCTAGGCCGAATAGTGAGAAGAGAGGAAGAAGGCCCCTTGCCGAATATGGAGAGAGAGAAGAGAGGTTAGAGTTGTGTGAAATGTTTTCCAAAAACATATACAAAAATTTTAGTCAAAGCTTTTCAAAAAAGCAAAACAATTTTAGAGGAAAAAATGCATTAAATGCATTCAACAACCCACATCAACTATTCACATCAAAAGTGATTAGACATCACATCACTCAAAGTGACAAGTGATTTGACGCTTGATGTGACTAGTGGTTTGACGCTTGATGTGACTGTGTGTCGCACTTGAATTTCAAATGCGAGTGGGCCCGCAAATACTCCCAGGCTCGGGTTCGCTAATTCAGAATTAACGAATTTTTTCGTTGCGACGTAATTAAATCTAATTTAATTAAATAATTATGCCTAGCAAAATTACTATTCACGTCGCTAACGAATTAATTCTAAATTAACTCGTTCCTCAAATTAAAAATTCTAAATTTAGTTCCGCGTCGAAATCCAATTTCGTATAATATATCGAATATATTATTTTATCGATTAATTCCAAATTAATCGTTCTCTCTTTAAATAATATTTTATCCCAGATAAAATATCTCCGTATTAATCTCAGATTAATTTTCTCTCACTTATAATTAATCCCAAATTAATAAAGTGCGAGTCATACGTCATCGGTGAATCTTCGGGAAGCGACCCATGAGATCCCCGGATATGTTGGCAGTAAATCTGGTCGTCGGACTATCAGAACAAATACGTACCTAGTACTACGTTTTTACCGATTTACAAGACATGGTTGGCTTCTAGCAAAGCACTGTGCCTACCCAATTCTCCAGAAATATTCTTACTGGAATATGTGATCTATATCAGGCGTAGTATACGTAGTATTGCATATTTCGATCCAGTATCGGATGTCACGTGCAAGGCCTGGGGCTGGAAATGTGTCTGCCTCGTACGAAGCACATATCGGATCTCTGGTAACTAGTCTCTATAATCGGATAAACATGACCTAGTCATAATATCCCAATAGCTGCAGCATATAAGAGAACCAATTATGTATCCTACGTGATCATCATCTCCACTATGACTGGAGTGATACTTTCATCTCGACATCACAACCAATACACAACGATTCTCAATATACCCAGAAGAGGCATACACAGAACCGGTTAAAGCCCTGGACGACAAAACCAAAATATATTGATTGTCGCAAGTATTAGTGGTGCAAGTCTCAGGTTGAGACCAAATACACCTACCCTGATTCGGACTTCCATAGACACATAGTCATACTACCAATAGAATTCTGAGGGGTCTATCCAGAGCGAAGCTGTTTCCGTACCATTGGTAAACACAACCTCCTATTACACTTGCATGATGAGTATTTATATCCAAATATATGAGAACTATGTCGTTATGCTCCCACAATGCGCACAAGTGTAATACTAGTCTTTTACGTATCATCGATGTCCAATCTCGATAATACTCTGACTATAGATATTTAATGATTAAACCTTTGTGGATTGATACTGTCTCATATCATCTCAATCCGGAACTAATCATAAGGACCTTTTAATTTATGCATCTTGGTAATCTAATTACAAATGATAAAAGAACAATTTCTTTTGTCACATAGTTAATTTGTACAACACCATGATCTGTACAATAGTGATGCTATAGGCCATAACTGTCCAACACATATCAAATATGATACGGTAGAAATCCAAGTCTTAGAAATTTAAAGATTTGAAGTTGTCATGCATACGATAGAGTTATGCAGCGGGATAAACTAGCACCCAGTGGTATAAATATAGGTTCGTTGGATATCCTGAAAATTCTTTGTGATATCAATTCTACGATTCTAAGCAACGAAATGTATTTGTTGCTCGTTTTACCATTTTTCTTGAAAAAGAATTTTTGAGAGAAAGTGAGAATTGTAGAAAGATTGAACTTGATGAGTTTAATCCCAATATTGAGGAACAGAGAGATGGAACCAGAGATCCAACTAGGTGAAAGATCTACAACACATTTTCTAAGTAGGTGTAACATCCCCGATCTGGAAAATGCTACCGGCAGAGAATAGGCCATACTATTCCTCTAAGCCTCTAACTTACTGACTGGGAACAAATTGTTACTCTTTTTAAATATAACCTCTCATATGGAACCAAGGCATAATACTAAATAGTTCACATAAGATTGAATATACAAATAAACTATTTGTATAACTTTATACATGAATTCTCACATACATCTCTAGGCATGTATAAAGCAAAGAATAGATTAAACATTGAATTTCAAGGCTAATCATATCAAGGGCCTAGAATCAGACTCGCTCTAATACCATTTTTTTGTTAGGGTTTTAGGCAGTATTTACAAGTAACGCAGCGGAATGCCAGAAAATCAAATTTTCTGATTTCTTTTATTTTTCTTGGGTAATTAAATTAAACTAATTTATTTTAATCACTCAATACTCAACCAAAAACAATTTTTTACCCAAAAATTCCGAATTTTTCAATATTACCAAAAAGCCCCTAAACTTTGTATTTTTCAATATTACCTAAATTTTGATCATTTTAGTCTCTAAATTGTCAAATACAATTTTGAGTGATTCCATATCATTACCAAAATAATTTTAAACATTTCATACACTTAAAAACACAATTACAACGGAAAATCCCATATTTTCTATAAATTGCCGTGAAGCCCTCCAAGTTTCAATTTTGATCAATTTGGTCCAATCTGTTCTAAACAAGTCAAGATCAAATCCAATCAACACCAAATTACATATACATCATATATATCATTATACAAATACATATATTAAAATACCAAATTTGGAAAGGGTATAAACCCTAATTTTATAAATTCAACAAATTGAACAAATTACACCAAATTAATTCAATCCACACTTTAATCTAATCTTTACAACACCAAACAAGTTTCACCACTATAAAACAACTCAAGAATAATTATAGGTCATTATTGAGTGGCCTAACAACTCTAGAATAGCAACCAAGTCATCTAATGACTAAAAGAAAGCTTAATAACACCTTATAAACATTCTTCTTTAACATCCATGCTAACAACTTTCATCTAAGCTTACAACACAAATATTACACACTAAAAGTAGTAGAGAAAAATAAAAACATCATATGTTAAAGCTTGGAACCCTAGAAATATTTTTTTAGCTGAAAAATGAATTGAAAAAACTTACTTTATTTTAAGATTTCTTCAAATCTTCTTCTTTTGCTTTCTTTTCTCTCAACTTTTCTTTGTAATATTTTGGAGACTTAGCATATTATGTAAATGAAGCAAATGAAAAAAGATAACATTTATACCTAGGGTTGGCCGACTTTTACAAGGATAAAATGGTAATTGAATTTTTCAATTTTTTTTTCAATCAAATTAAAAGAATTCAAAGTAAAAAATGCTACCATTTACAAAAACAAAATACATGTGCACCAATCAAAATTAGCCATTTAAAAGCATAATAATGATAAAGATATAACATATTAAATAATTCTAACTATTTAACAATTAAATAATTAGACAATTACTTAATACAAATATCTAAATACATGTATCATATTTACATTAAATATTCCATAATACATATATTTGGAACACATGTCAAATACTTTATTTGACAAATAATTAATGTGTATTTAATAAAATCAAGTATTTAATCTAAATACACACTAATTAGAAAACGGCCGGGTAACCCTTTAAGCATGCATTTTTCATTTAACCGTTATAAATAATCAGTATTATTTATAATAATTGCCCTAGTGCTCTACGAGTATATTTCATTAGTGGGACTTTCTAGATTCAGGTATATCCGTCACAAAATCCAATTTCGTGTCAATAATCTACCCACCCGTAAATTATGATGACTACGGATAAACTCGCTGAATCATACAGGTCGAGTTCACTGCATACGTATAATCTCTTAGTCATAGGTATCCGGATTATTCCATAGATATAGATATAATCGTCAAATCTCTATAGGTATAATCTCATCGACGATTCTATTAGCACTCTCTCATTAACACTTAGAACTCACTTCTACAGTGTACCACAGGCCCATGGATTCAACATATTGCTAATTCCATAATGGATACCTATGCTCTGTACATAGAACTGACAGATCCTTCTCTTGATACACACAGGATGTCCTGAGGATTAGTCCACACCCAATGAACAGGAGGAGGTCTGATATAAATAGATCGGTGACGTGACTGCCATCAAAGTGTGGAGGATACCTCCTACATCAATGGTGGTATCTTAAGTCGAAGAACCAATATGCTCACTCGACCCGAGAAGATACTTATTGACGTTGGTGTACCATCTATTAAGAATTTTCAGTGAGTCGTTTAGTGTTTATCCGATATAAACACCTATATATCTATACGAGTCTCCAAGACTCATGGTTCATTGAGAAACCATTGGAATCCAAGATTCATAATAAATATTTATTTAAGTATTTACAATGAAATATAAGAGAAATTGACGCTCAGAACACCAACCCTAACATTTATATGATCTGTTGAAAATAGAGGCTCTAAGTTAGGTAAATAGCAGTATTTGAAAGAATTTGGGCTGTAAAATTTTTATCACCATTTGATTTTTGTTATTAAAATAGTAAATAATGAAGATTATCTATGTTTTTTTCCTGTTTTTGTTCTAATTTTAACAAAATAATTAAATTGGAGCTTTGAAATTTTATCAAGAAATAGAGGTTCTAAGCAGTGGCCTATATTACTTATCCCTCAAAACCGGCTATGCTTGACATAATAATGACTGAATTTTTCATTTGCCATAACAGCAATAATTCAATTTATTTTTCCTATTAGAAATAAAAATTGTAGCTTGATCTATCACAAAATTGGTGAAACAAAAAAGCATTGACAATATTTTAAAAAATATTAGGTGGTCTACGTGGGAGAGTAGCACCTAAATCTTTCAGGTAGTGTATAGAAAGACAGATTTGGCGGCTCTAGGCAAGACCTGTCTAAGTGACCGTCTAGACCCATCTGACCCATGTAAAACCATCTAGGCGATGACTAGACCCGCCTAATCATCTAATAATGCCTAGCAACCATTTTCATTAAAAATCAGAATGGTTAGACACTGCCGGTACTTTTTTTTTTTTTTAAAAAGAACAGTGGACTTTGATAAGAAAGAAGAAAAAGATGAAATCAAGTTATATAGTGGGATCCTTGAAAGAGATTGTATCCGTCCTTATACTTTGATGTAAAGCATAAAATGCTCGACCATGGTAGAAATATCTGCACTCTCATGTTTGACAAACCAAGACCAAGGACAATTAACTGAGCTCATGAGTCATATACACGTGAACAAGTAAAAATTGATTTAGATACGACCTATCAATGACGTATCAGTTTAACCACTTAATGCGACAGTCTCGTCTTAGTGTAGAAAAATCAAACTGGCTAGATAATTTGACGCCATATGAAGCAAGTCTTTGTCAAGATAAATAATTTTTAAATACCAACAATGGCCCAGTTAATTATTGTTTCCATAGCCGCATAATTAATGTAGTAAATAGTAGTCCCACTTTTATTTAATATATGATATGACCAGTACGTATAGCAATTAAATCCTGAGCAACCTCTCAAGCTTTGCTTTTCTTCATTGTCAAACAAATGAAAAACCATGGATCCTGCAAAATTGTTGCTGAGCACTCTACTTTTCTTCTACCTTCACAAATCTCCATTTCAATTGACACAATAACATCAAACCAACCCATTAAAGATGGTGATGTTATAGTCTCCAGCAGAAAAATATATGCGCTTGATTTTTCAGTCCAGGCAACTCTGGAAAACGTTACGTAGGAATTTGGTATAATCAAATTTCATCTTCAATATTACTTTCGTTGATAATCAAGATGAAGTATTCATATATTATAGTCTAAATGATCCTTCTATATTATCAAGAATGATAGTGAACGAGTCCGGATTCCAGCAACGTTTTACTTGGAGTAATCAGGATCATAGATGGATCGGTTACTGGTCCGCTCCAAAGGAGCAGTGTGACTACTATGGTCATTGCGGGCCAAATAGTAACTGCAACCCGTATCATGCAGATGTGTTTGAATGCACGTGCCTACCCGGGTTTGAACCCAAGTATCCGAAAGAATGGTTCTTGAGAGACGGTTCAGGCGGGTGCAAGAAGAAACAGGGGATGTCCACGTGTCAAAAAGGAGAAGGGTTCATAAAGTTGGCACTTGTGAAGGTTCCGGATACTTTGTTTGCACATGTGGACATGAATTTGGGATTGAAAGCGTGCGAGGAAAAGTGCTTGAGCAATTGTTCGTGCTGGGCTTACGCAAGTGCTTATGCTGAGACTAATGGAGGGATTGGTTGCTTGATATATCACATGGATATGAATGATACAAGAACATATACAAATGGTGGTCAGGATTTGTATGTTCGTGTTGATGCGGCTGAGTTAGGTAAAATGTCTTTTCTCAACTAAATATTTTCTTTCATCATTATGATGCCTTGTCGGTTAATTAATCGTCACACAATTGACAGCTGTCATTTGCAATAAATATATAATACTCAATAGAAGTTGATTCTAATTCTGTTGAAGCTTATCAAGAAATGAGGTAAAAGAATTTATTGAGTCAATATAATTGGTGAATTGGTTGACTGAGAATGCCAAAAAACCAATGAATATTTTAATGAGTAAACTTGTTTGACAGTCCATTTTTTTGTATTGTCTGTGCTAGCTGAGCTGAAATTTGACTGGGTTGAAGCATTGTGAAATTTCACTATAGAAAATTCTAATCTAAAGGATTGAGTTGTCTTCCATCTTTATTTTTATTGTCAAAGTTTGATTCACATCATTGCCACCCTTTTTAAAGGTTTGGTGCAACCATCAAAAATGACAAAAACTACTTTCGGTGGATTACTATTCATTTGTTGTAATTATGAGCCTAAGTTTTGTTATAAATACAGAACTCATTTGTGAGTTTTAGGTATCTCAAAATATTAAGGTTCAAGGCACGAAATCTTAGAGTGTAGAAAGTGAGATTTTTTTGTTTGTTTCAAATACTTGTAAATTATTTCTTGTAGTAATAGAATTCGATTTTTCTTCATAAATATTTTTCAGTAATAAGATAATCACAACAAGTGATATCAATAGCTTTGATTTTACATTGGGGTCGTAAAACCGAAGAACGAAACTTGGTTCTGAAAATTTGGATTTCGGAAAAGTTGTCAAAAATCAGTTTTGAGCATACCATCAGATTTTTCACGTCGAGATTAGCACAATGATATCTTATGGTGATCAAATAGAGATCAGAGACGCCCTCACGTGTCGTCCAGTAGCCAACCCACTCTCTCCTACGCGCATCACACACGACACAGGTGCTGGCTGAAGGTTGAGGACGACCATGTCAGCAGCCACGTCAACACCACATTATCACACGTCAGCCGAGTCAGCTGCCACATCATCGAAGACTCAATAGCCACGGTCGCCACATCATTAGCCACGTCAACATTCTGGTCCAATCAGCAACCACGTCATCTGCCACATCAGTATTTCAGTTCCACTTTACTACGTCAGCAGCCACGTGTCAGCCACATCAGCATTCCTGGTAAATTTCATTTAGCTTCCTGAAGTCTCTAAAATTTACATTTTATCCCCAAAAAATTTAAAAATTGGCCCCTGAGTCGGATTTGGACGAACGAAGAGTCAAATCCACCATTTTTATCCGTTTCGGATATAACGGTGATCACCGATTTGTGAAAATCAGCTTTGATTTTATCCTATTTTTCATTTTAAATTTTAGACTTAAAATAGAAATGGAAGATTCCTCTTCTAGTGGGATGATCAAGCTGACAACAACCAATTACTCCCTTTGGAGCCCTCGAATTATAGAGTATTTACACTGCAAAAATTTGTTCGATATAATCGAGGTGAAGAGAGTGAGATCAAACTCTATTAAAGAGAGTGACCAGAATAAACTCAATAACAGAATTATCGGAAACTATAACGAGAGTAGGGTCAAGGCAATTCCCTGTCGAAGAACAACAATGCAGAGACATTAGTAGTTTTCTTAGGAGATGTAGCCATTTTCTTTATCCAGGAAGAAACATGCCTTCACACCGCAACTCAAGATGTTGAGTGGACAGTAGATACTATAGCATCCTACCATGTCAGCCCTCACATGGACTTCTTCATAATATACAAAGCATGAGACTTTGGTGCAGTGAAGATGAGAAATATAAGTTCCTCTCAGATAGTGGGAATTGGTAATATTCAAATACGGGTAAATACATGGTGTACAATAACCCTGAAGGATGTGAGACATGTTCCATAACTTCGGCTCAATCTACTCTTGATGGTAGCCATTGACAAACAAGGCTATTACAGCCACTTTAGCAATGGCACATGGAGAATGATAAAATGTGTCGTGGTTGTTGCTCGATGACATATTTGCGGTTATACAATACTCATGTGAAGATATGTGCATAAAGCTTCAATGTAGCTGAACATAAGGCTTCTCAAAATCTGTGGCACTAGAGACTCGGTCACATGAGTGAAAAAATGGTTGTCTACCATGACAAAGAAAAATATAATCACTGTCTCCAAGAATATTGTTCTAGATCCTTGTAATAACTGTCTATTCGGTAAGCAACATAGAGTCTCTTTTAATTTCTATTCTACAAGAAGATCAAAGTTGTTCAGTCTAGTACACTATGATGTTTGTGGGCCCTTGAAGGTTAATTCACTAGGCGATAACAAATATTTTCCGACTTTCATTGACGATGCTTCTCGGAAAGTGTGGGTGTATTTCCTGAAAACCAAGGATCAGGTCTTGGATCATTTCAAACTGTTTCTTGCCATGGTAGAGCGTGAAACAGGGAAGAAACTGAAGTACCTTCGCACAGATAATGGAGACGAGTACACTTTCAGAGAGTTTGATGTCTAATGCGAAACACACGACATTCGACATGAAATGGTTGTTCCACGCATCCGACATCATAATGGTGTTGCTGAAAGAATGAACCGTATTATTATGGAGAAAATTAAAAGCATTATCAGCATGGCTAAGCCGCCAAAGCTGTTCATGTCGTCTGCTATCTAATCAACATATCACAATATGTATCGGTGAATTTTGAGATTTCGGAGAAAGTGTGGTTTGGTAAGAATCATTTCTACTCTCATCTTAGAAAATTCGGTTGTTTAGCCTTTGCACACGTATCTAAAGAGCTCAGACAGAAACTCGATGCAAAGATTACTCCATGCATCTTCATAGGCTATGAAGACGAGGAATTCTGATACAGGTTATGAGACCTGAAGGAAAAAAAAAAGATCATCAGAAGTATGGATGTAGTGTTTCTTGAAGACCAGACAATATAAGACATTGAAAAGCTCAAGATGTCTTATAATTCCAGTGTCGACAAAACTGATTCAAATCCAGACATAACCCCGGCACCAATACGAGTGGCCATAGATAATGATGGGGTGCATGATGAAATTTCAGAAGCAGAACTAGAGGATGAAGAAGAGGGTGTTGAGCAGGGGGAGCCGCAACCCGCTCCATCAGAGGCTATATGATCATTCGCAGATCTGGATGACAACAGACCTCCAGAAACCAGTGAACCTCAAGTACGATGATCTGAGCGAGGCCGGATTCCATTAACCAGATACTCTGGATCTAACTATATTCTGCTTACTAAAGAGGGGGAGCCAGAAAATTTCAAGGAAGTCGTATCTCATAAAGACAGAGGAAAATGGATGCACACAATGCAGGATGAAATGGAATCTCTGCAGAAGAATCTAACTTATGAGATATTCAAGCTCCCGCAGGGCATGAAGGCACTAAAGAACAAATGGGTGTTCAAGCTGAAGAAAGATGGCAACGAAAATATGGTGAAACACAAAGTCCGGTTAGTAGTCAAAGGATTCCTACAGAAAAAGAGAATCGATTTTGATGGAATTTTTTCACCAGTTGTAAAATTAGCTTCAATCCGAGTTATCCTAAGATTGGTAGCCAATTTAAACCTAGAGTTTGAACAGATGGATGCCAAGACAGCATTACTTCATGGTGATCTACATGAAGAAATCTATATGGAACAGCCAGAAGGTTTCAAGGTTTCAGGAAAAAAAAACCTTGTTTGAATGTTGGAAAAGAGCTTGTATGGACTCAAGCAAGCACCAAGATAGTGGTTTAAGAAGTTTGACTCGTTAATGGTGAGTCAAAGCTTTAAAAAAACTGCAGCGGACCAGTGTGTTTATATTCAAAGGTTTTCGGATGGAAATTTCGTTGCTCTTCTGTTATATGTGGACGACATGTTGATCGTTGGACAAAATGCAGTGAAGATCAGTTTGCTGAAAAATTAACTCTCTAAGTCTTTTGAGATGAAAGACTTAGGTACAACTCAAAAGATTTTGGAAATGCAAATAGTTCGAGACAGACAAAACAAAAAGTTGTGGCTTTCACAGAAGAATTATATTGAACGGGTAATCAGGAAATTCGATATACAGAATGCCAAACCTATCAGCATTTCGCTAGCGTACCACTTCAAACTGAGCAAGAGTTTGTGTCCCTCATCCAAGAAAGAGATAAGGGATGTTGGGGTTTTATAAGGAATTACAGGGTTAGCGCAGCGGAACGCGAAAAATAATTTTTTTCGATTTCAAAATTTTTTCTTGGAACAATTAAATAAACTTATTTATTTAATTAACCAATACTTAAAATATGATATTTTAACCCAAGAAATCATATTTCTTTTAATTACAAAGTTACCTCAAACTTTTACAAATTCATTATTTTTGTCCTTAAATATGTTAATTACATATTTAAATGATTCCAAATCAATCAAAAAATAATTTTTAAAATTTTGCAACAAAACCAGAAACTTTTCCAGATTTGCGCAAACTGCCCAGTTTTTCCTTTAATTGCCGAAACAGCCCAAATTTCTTATTAATTGTAATTTGGCCCAATTTATTCAAAACACATCAAGATCAAATCCAATCAATCCCAAATTTGACATACATCAAATATAAATCAAATTATAACATATATATGAAAAGCCCCAAAATTTGAATGGGTTATGAACCCTAATTTCACAAATTACAGGAATTGGGCAATTTACATTAAATTGATAAAATTCAATACTTTAATCTTCAAATTACCACACCAATTAAATCTCACCATCATGAAATTAATCAAGAACAATTCTAGGCTAATTATGAATGGCTAATTAACTCTAGAATGACAACTTTAATTTTCTAATTAATTTATTAAGCTTAATTACATTAATAAGCAAATAAATTAATTATACATGCATGAACACATCCAACAAGCATCCAACAAATTTAATTACAAACTAAAAGAGTAGAGGCATGATCTTAACAACACAATTGAAGCTAAGAAATATTGAAACATTTTTCATGTAGAAAAAGAAGTGAAATAACTTACAAAATCCTTATTTTGCTTTGATTTCCCTTTCTTTTCAAACCAAATGCTCTCAACTCACTTTTGTAATTTTTTGTTTAACTTGTGTTAGTGTAAAAAATGAATCAAAATAATTTTGATATACAAAATTTGCAATGGCCGAATTTTTGGCTTAAAAAATAAATAACAATTATTTATTTTTGTTCAATTATAATTGGTCCACATTTTAACAATTTAAAGATAACACCTTATCTATATTAAAGTAAACAAAAATGTGTTCCAATGATAATTTTCCATTTCCAAACAAATCATGACATAAAGATATTTATTTTATTAATTAATTTAATTATTTAACAATTAAATAATTAATTAATAAATATAAATATCTTAAATATATGTATTATATTTACATTAAATATCTCAAATACATATATTCATGATATAATTTTAAATATCATAAATTGATATTTAATTAATTTGTATTTAATAATATCAAATGTTAAATAGAAATACACATTAATTCGGAAATGACCGTCAGGTCCCGATTACATGTATTTTTCGTTTAACCATTAAACGAGTTATAAATAATAAGTATTATTCATAACAGTTGCCCTAGTGCTCTACGAGTATATTTCATTAGTGAGACTCTCTAGATTCAGGCATATTCGTCACGAAATCAAATTTCGTGTCCATAATTCACCCACCCGTAAATTATGACGAAGACGGATAAACTAACTGAATCATACATGTCGAGGTCACTGCATACGTATAATCCCTTCGTCACAGGTATCCGGATTAATCCAGAGATATAAATACAAACGTCAAATCTCTATAGATATAATCACGTCGACGTTTCTATTAACAATCCCTCAAATAACACTTAGAACTAATTTCTATAGTGTACCACGGGCCCAAGGATTTAACAGATTCCTAATTCCATGTTGAATACATATGCTCTGTACACAGAGCTGGCGGATCCTATCTTGATGCACACAGGATATCCTGAGCATCAGTCCACACCCAATGAACATGCGGAGGTCTGATCTAAATAGATCGGTGACGTGACTGCCATCTAAGTGTGGAAGATAACTCAGATATCCACAGTGGTATCTCAAGTCAAAGAATCACTATTCTCACTCAACCCAAGAAGATTCTTATTGACGTTGGTTTATCATCCATTAAGAATCTTTGGTGAGTCGTTCAATATTTATCTACTATAAACACCTACACGTCTATACGAGTCTCCAAGACTCATGGTTCACTGAGAAACCATCAAAATCCAAGATTCCAATATACGACATGTACCAGTCTCAACGGGTTTACTTTACTGACCAAGTAGTGTAAACCTTGACCGGAAACTTTCTAAGAATGACAACGTCATGATACAACTCAATGTCAGCTGCAAAGCTTTTGCAATAGTATCATAACTAATCATTCTAAGGTCGGTTACGTCTTTACCATGTTAAAGAAGAAGTTATATAAAAGAAACTGTTGATTTTATTAATAATAAAATGTTACATAAGTACTTACAAGGAAATACATAAT
The DNA here is from genome assembly GCA_019454045.1 of Zanthoxylum bungeanum. NCBI lineage: Eukaryota > Viridiplantae > Streptophyta > Magnoliopsida > Sapindales > Rutaceae > Zanthoxylum > Zanthoxylum bungeanum. The sequence continues at coordinate 24,319 of SKCR01003709.1, forward strand.
AAAATTGGCGCTCATAGAACCAATCCTAACAAAATATCTCACTTGCTCTAGTGCCAATATTGATTGTATCTAATACCCAATGACTCCACAAGTTTATCAAATAACTTCAGAGGTATGGCCTTCGTAAGCGGGTCTGTTATATTATCTTCACTCAGTACCTTGCACACGATAATGTCCCCTCGCGACACAATCTCTCGAATGATGTGGTACTTTCGTTCCACATGCTTCGACTTCTGATGAGCCTTTGGGTCTTTTGCTTGCGCAACCGCTCCAATATTATCACAGTATAACAGAATCGGATTCTCGATACTTGGGACTACTCCCAATTTTATGATAAAGTTCCTAACCATACAGCTTCATTTGCAGCTTCAGAAGCTGCAATATATTCTGTCTCTGTGGTGGAATCAACTGTCGACTTCTGTTTGGAACTCTTTCAACAAACTGCACCACCGTTAAGGGTAAACACGGATCCTGATGTAGACTTTCGATCATCAGGATCCGATTGGAAATCGAAATCTGTATACCCATTAACTTTCAGTTCGTTTCCTCCATAAATAATAAACTTATCTTTAGTACCTTTAAGATACTTTAGGTATATTTAATGGCCATCCAATGGTCATTTCCTGGATTGGACTGATATCTGCTCGTCACACTAACTGTGATACTGATATCAGGCCTAGTACATAATATGGCATACATGATGCTGCCCAAACACGAAGCATAAGGTTGATTAGACATTCTAATCTTCTCATCTTCTATTTGCCAAATCTCGTAATCATGATACGCAAAAATTGACAACAAAAACCTGATGGATTTAAGCATTGCAACTGGAGAAAAGGTTTCATCGTAGTCGAAACTAGGTCGCTGTGAGTAATCTTTAACTATCAGTCGGGCCTTAAAGGTTTCAAACTTTCTATCGGGCCCGCGCTTCTTCTTGTAAATCCATTTACAACTGATAAGAACAATTTCTTCGGGAAGCGGAACCAATTTCCAAACTTAATTCTCATACACTGAGTCCATCTCGGATTTCATGGCATCTTGCCACTTCACGGAGTCGATGTCCAACATCGATTCTCTATAGATAAAAGGGTCAATTTCTTCAACTAAGAGAACATCGAGACTCTTTTCTTGTATCAAATATAAGCGTTCAGAAGGTCTAAATACCCTTTGTGACCGACGAAGTGTGTGTGTTGAAGGTTCTCCATCTTCTTGAACTACAGGTTCCTCTATAAGTTTGTTGGTTCGAGGTTGTACTTCATCAAGTTCAACCTATCTATGATCACCACCTTCAGCCAAAAATTCTATTTCTAGAAATTTTGTGAAGCGAGATACGAACACATTTCGATGCTCGGTATCATAGAACAAATATTCTTTCGTATTTGACGGATATCCAACAAACCTAAACTTCTGCCTTCGAGGAAAAAACTTATCTTGCTGAGTCATCCTGACGTATGCATGACACCCCCAAATCTTAATATAACTAAGATTTGGTCTCCTACATGTCCATATCTCATACGGAGTCGTAGGAACAACCTTAGAAGGAATCTTGTTCAAAAGATGTGCGGCAGTTAAAAGAGCATAACCCCATAAGTAATAGGGTAAATCTGTATAAATCAATATCAATCAAACCATATCTAATAAAGTCCGATTTCTCCTCTCTGACACTCCATTATGTTGCGGAGTACCGGGAGGAGTATATTGAGCGAGAATCCCATTCTCCTTTAAATAATCAGTGAACTTTCTACTTATATATTCACCACCTCGATTAGATCGAAGACATTTCATATATTGACCAGTTTGTTTTTCAACTTCATTTCGGAATTCTTTGAACTTTTCAAAGGTTTCTGATTTATGTCTCATCAAATAGACATAACCATACCGTGACAAATCATCGATAAAGGTGACGAAATAAGAAAAACCACTGTGAGCAGTTTGACTTAAGGGACCACATACATCATAATGTACGAGTTCCAACAAGTCAGTGGCTTGA
>SKCR01003710.1:0-27154 GCA_019454045.1 Zanthoxylum bungeanum
GACGGATATACCTGAATCTAGAGAGTCTCACTAATGAAACATACTCGTAGAGCACTAGGGCAATATTTATAAATAATATTGATTATTTATAAAGTCGTTTAAAGGTTAAAGGTTAGTCTCTTGTTGTGGGCTTCATCTTGTGATGTTCTTGTGTTTTTCTATTCTTTATTCTTTGTATTTTTGGAGGATAGAAGTTTGATGATAGGGTTATGCATGTATAAAGAACATAGAATGCTTCTAAGGTGTTTACTAGCATTCTTTTGTAAGTTTGAGAAACGTGTTGCTAATCTAGAGTTGTTAACCCACTCTTAAATGACCTAAATTTGTTCTATAGTTGTTTCATTGTGGTGATGCTTGATTTTAATGGAAGAAACATGATTGAAGTATTGGATTTTGCTAATTTGGTTTAACTTGTTCAATTTGATGAAATTGAGAAAATAGGGTTTAAGACCACTTCCAAATTTGGGGCTTTTCATTTATGTTGTGTATTTGGATTTTTATATGATACGTGTTAAATCTTATGTTTATTGGATTTCATTTTCATGTGTTTTGAACAATGGAAGTGCAAAATGCACATCCCCCCTTGTAAGGCTCTCGGCCTTGGCTAAGAATTTGGATTTGATTTGTTCCAATTTTAATTTGAATGTGTTTGACATATTAAATTCATATTAGAAATGATTTATAATCATTCAAAATTGTTTTGAGCAATTTCGGATTAAAATAAACAAAATTATATGTTTAAGGGCAATTCGGTAAATTCACATAAATTTTGATTTATTGTGTTTTATTTCATAATTTAATTATTGGATAATTAAATAAATAAGTTTATTTAATTAATCCGAGAAAAAGTTTTGAAATCGGAAAATTTTGATTTTCCATTATTCCGCTGCGCTACCGGTTTTCCGCAATAAAACTCCTTCAATTGAGTGTTACCGAATTAGTTTCAATACTCTTGGGGATATTCTCTAATAACACTAATTCGTCCTTTTAATTAAGATTCCATTAGTTTCTACAGTTACGTTATGATATGTATAAGTAGAAAATTCGAATATTGAAAAGTTTGAGATTTGAATCTTTCTTTTGTATAATGGTTATATAATTGAAAAGTACTTGCGCCTCAGAGATACAAGCAAAAGTTTTTCATTTATTCTATTTAATAGAATATTGTATTTTATTTGATAGAATATCTTTTCTACAATCCTGTGTAACATTAGATGTTAACGATTGTAGAAAAGACTTAACTTATTGAAGTCAAATGGGAGAGTGATAAAATATAAATGGAACTAGTTAATTAATAAGATGAAAAGACCCTTATACATCTTCCGTATAAGTCCACTAGGATGTCAGAATCATTTGCGAAGTATTTGATACTTAATGGTTCTGTTGTTTTCTTATCGAAGAAAATTATCCTACAACTTATAGTGGGAGCGATATTTGATATCGGTTTCAGAAGTTAGCATTGAACCATAGATCTAAGATTTTTCGTAGCTTACTATGATCAAGTTTTAAACTTGATTAAGCTTCCGTTATGAATCGTTCATAAAATGTGTAAATTGTTTGCGCAGCAAAAGCAAAGTGAGCTCATTTAAGGTTTGACCTTTATAGTATGACAGTGAGAAAGGTTATACTCAGCAATCTATCTAGATTTTGAGGAAACTTGTCTCCATTCGTACTAATTGAACAATTAAAGATATATTGATTAATGTTGATATTAAACTATGTATTTTAGCTAGGAATGCAAAGTGAAATTCCTGAATGGTTTCTTCGAATAAGAGTTCCATTGTGATTTCTTTGTTTGAAGAGTTCATTCTAGAATGGCCCTGGAGTTTGTATTATGCTAAGATCAGAATTTGATATACTAAATTATAGAGCCTATTGTAGACTCAGATAAGCTTTCCGGAAATCTGTGTTTTCTAATTTTGATAACAGTCAGATTTTCTGATTTTATCAAAGCATAGAAAATACATATATGTTAGTAAGGTAAGTGGGAGCGTATATATTTCTTTCTAGTGTTATATATCCTAACGACATTATCATTATTAATGTAATAATGAGACGTTTATAAGGTAAAAGATTTACCTAAGTCTTCTTTTCTCCGTGAAAGCAGTGGGAGTAGTCTTTGTTATATTCGATATAAAATTTTATATATGATATAAAACTAAAAGACTTGTGAGATACTCCCATTATTCGTGCATTAGATATGATCTAATGTAGGACACAACAAGACTATCTGTATGACAGTTAATGTAACTGTTTGACAATTAGTATAACTGTTTGACAGTTAATGTGTCTCTTTATATAATATTCATCCTTCGTAAAGGATGATTCCTTTATCGAAAGAGAAATTGATTAGAATGTCTAATCAATCTTATGCATCATAGGATGATGACATAATGAATACTATATTTTAGACGACTAAAAGACATCAATTTAATCGTAATTGTAACGAACTATTTTGATACGTTGTAGACCATAGGATGTGTCTGAAATATGTTCTTTATTATCTTTGAGATATTAAGAACGAGTTTCTTATTCATGGAAAATATAGTCTGCAACCACGAGGGTCTGATTAGTTTGAATCTAATTATGATGTTAGATGGTCTATATCATAAATGAGTTAGAAAAGATATAGTGAACTTACTTGTTGTTGCCGACCTCTTGAGTGAAAGGTCAGCTCTTGAGGACTATGCGTATGTGATACATATTTAGATGTGTATATGATACCGTGGATTGGCAATAGAGTAAGTGTGAGAAATTATTAGGGTTGATGCTCAGAGTGACAAGCTGGATTGTATTCATGTCCGATTCATGAATACGAACAATTCATTTTTCCATAATATTACTTATTTATGGTAATACTTCTTGCTTTTATATACATATTTGATCTAATTACGATTAGATTGAAAATAAATATGATTTAGTGATATGTACATATTAGACAAAGACCCAATAGTATATAATATAGTGCGCAGTTACAAAGTAGTTTGTAATTGACATTGGGAAGTGTCACTACTAGAAGTATATTATCAAATAAAGTTCCTGGTCAAGATTTACTAACACAAGTCGGTTAGTAAAATCCGTTGAGAGCATTACACGTCGTATATTAAGAGTTGGTCTGATGGTTTATCCTAATGAACCATGAGTCTAGGGAGACTCGTATAGACGTGTAGGTGTTTATAGTGGATAAACATTGAACGACTCATCGAAGATTTCCTAATAGATGGTACACCAACATCAATAGGAATCTTCTCAGGTTGAGTGATCATAATAGTCCTTCGACTTGATATACCACTGTGGATATATGAGGTATCCTCCACACTTTGATGGAAGTCACGTCACCGATCTATTTAGATCAGACCTCCGCTTGTTCGTTGGATGTGGTTTGATCCTCAAGATATCATGTGTGTATCAAGATAGGATCTGTCAGTTCTGTGTATAGAGCATAGGTATTCAATGTGCAATTAGCAATCTGTTAAATTCATGGGCCCGTGGTACACTGTAGAAATAAGTTCTAAGTGTTATTAAGAGATTTCTAATAGAATCGTCAACGAGACTATACCTATAGAGATTTGACGTTTTTATCTATATATCTGGGATAATCTGAAAACCTGTGACGGAGGGATTATACATATGCGGTGACTGTTGGGTTTCTACTATAGTCTCGGGATCGATTTCAAGCAATGAAATATGTGCGAATACAACAATGAAATATGGTGAAATCATACTCACATTGAACGGCTATGCAATGCGAGGAACAACAAAAATTCTTCAAGCTTTAAGCTCCTTGAACTCTCGGCAATCACCAATATTTGTGCTAAAATTTTCGGCCATGGATGTCCTCCAAGCTCCAAGCTTTGTGTAGTGATTCCATGCTCACAAGTTGGTTTCCCTATCACCTTCGCAAGACCCCGAATGTGTGCTAGCACTTGGTAATTTTTGCCACAAAAATCACCATCTTGCTTCAACTTCAATTCTCGGCATTTGCATATTTTTGAGGGAAAATTGGCCCAAGGCCGTGAGATGCAAAGAGAGAGGAAGAAGAGAGAATGAGTTAAGTGTTGGTAGTTAGAGATTTGTGTATCTAATACAATTTTTCCACTTTTAAAAAGTCAAGGCAATAAAGCCAACCAACTACCACCATCAATCACTCATGACAAGTTGTCAAATCACTCAAAGTGATTAGACATCACTTCAATCAATGTGACTAATGATTTGACGCTTGATGTGACTTGTGGGCCGCACTTGAATTCGAAATACGTGTGCGTCCGCAAACACTCCCGGGTTCGGGTTCGCTAATTCTGAATTAACAAATTTTCCGTTGCGACGTAATTAAATAATTATGCCTAGCAAAATTACTATTCACGTCGCTGACGAATTAATTCTAAATTAACTCGTTCGCCCGAATAAAAATCTAATTTTAATTCCGCGTCGAAATCCAATTTCGTATAATATATCGAATATATTAATTTATCGATTAATTCCAAATTAATCGTTCTCTCTCTTTAAATAATATTTTATCCCAGATAAAATATCTCCGTAATTAATCCCAGATTAATTTTTTCTCTCTATTAATTAATCTCAAATTAATAAAGTGCGAGTTACACGTCATCGGTGAATCTTCGGGAAGCGACCCGTGAGATCCCCGGATATGTTGGCAGTAAATCCAGTCGTCGGACTATCCGAACATGTACGTACCTAGTACTACGTTTTTACCGATTTACAAGACATGGTTGGCTTCTAGCAAAGCACCGTGCCTACCCAATTCTCCAGAAATATTCTTACTAGAATATGTGATCTGTATCAAGCGTAGTATACGTAGTATTGCGTATTTCGATCCAGTATCGGATGTCACGTGCAAGGCCTGGGGCTGGAATTGTGTCTGCCCCGTACGAAGCACATATCAAATCTCTGGTAACTAGTCTCTATAATCGGATAAACATGACCTAGTCATAATATCCCGATAGTTGCAGCATATAAGAGAACCAGTTCCGTATCCTACGTGATCATCATCTCCACTATGACTGGAGTGATACTTCCGTCTCGACATCACACCCAATACACTACGATTCTCAATATACCCAGAAGAGGCATACACAGAACCTGTTAAAGCCCTGGACTACCAAAACCAAAGTATATTGATTGTCGCAAGTATTAGCGTGCAAGTCTCAGGTTAAGACCAAATACACCTACCCTGATTCGGACTTCTATAGACACATAGTCATACTACCAATGGAATTCTGAGGGGTCTATCCAGAGCGAAGCTGTTTCCTTACCATCGGTAAACACAACCTCCTATTACACTTGCATGAGTATCATATGCCCAAATATATGAGAACTATGTCGTTATGCTCCCATAACGCGCACAAGTGTAATACTAGTCTATTCTGCATTATCGATGTCCAATCTCGATAATACTACGACTAGGGATATTTAATGATTAAACCTTCATTTATTGATACTGTCATATATCATCTCAATCCGGAACTAATCATATGGACCTTCTATCATTTATACATCTTGGTAATCTAATTAAAATGATAAAATAGCAATTTCATTTGTCTCATAGTTAATTTGTACAACAACACCATGATCTGTACAAATAGTGATGCTATGGGTCATAATCGTCCAACAATCTTCCACTTGGCCTATAGCCAATCACTCAAGTGTCCTACACCCGAACTATGTACGGTTCACTCAAATTTCTGCTGAGGAAAGGCTTTCGTCAGCGGATTTGCATGATTATCATCTGATGCGATTTATTCGATCATCACATCGCCACGATGTATGATCCGAACGAATCAGATGAATAATTGAAGTATATATCTGGATCGTTGATGAGACCATTAATTCTTTAGCATGTGCTGTAGCCTAGCTCAGCTGCTAACAGAACTACTCCTAATCTAATTAGGATTATTATCGATCCAAAAGGCTTCTATTGCTGCCTCAGCTGCAACAATAATTCACTTTTGTTGTTTATCCGGTAACAGTATCTTTTATAGTACCGTTGTTACGACTTATAGTCGTTTTTATCGGTTAGGAAACTTTCAGCAGTGAACCCAGTCACTTCAAGTTCTCATTCTCCATAGTATAAGAAAGCATCATTAGTTCATCTAAGATACTAAGGGATGTTCTTAACATCAATTCAGTGACTATCACTTGGATTGGCCTGATTGTGACTCCATATGCTCAAAGCATATGAGACACCAGGTCAAGTACATTTATTTCAATGTACGAGTTCTCGGAGAGTACTAACAACTTTAAATCTATCCCAGTAGATCTTTATTCCTAGAATAAAGGTTGTTTCTCCTAAGAATTCTACGGAGAATTTTCATGAAAGCCAAGCTTTCACCGATTGTATTATGGGAATATCATTTCCAAGAAACGATATGTCATCATTATTTAGGACATTCATTGTCAGTGCGCTCCCACTAACCTTCTTATATACACAAGAATCATTTCCGTTTTGAATTAAATCATACACCATTATGATTACATCAAAGCGATAATTCCAAGAACGCAATGCTTGCTTAAATCCATACATGGATCGAATAACCTACAAACCTTGTTTGCTAGTTTTGGTATGACAAAAGTCGTCATGATGTTGTAAACATCCTCCAAAAGGTTTCCTTTTAAGGAAAGCGATTTTCCCGTTCAGCTGCCATATTTCATAAATGAAACATGTAGCATCAGCAAGCATTATCCAAATGGATTTAACCATGGAAACGACTAAAAGGTTTTATCGTAATCGACACAATGTTGATAACGATACCTTTTCGCTACAAGCCTAGTTTAGTACGTTGGTATGTTGCCATCCATGTATGTCTTCCTTGAAGACTTATATAGTACCAATAGGCACAATGCCTTCTGATACATCAACTAGTATCTAAACTTAGTTGATATACTTGGAATCCATTTCGGACTTCATGGAACTTTGCCATAATAGGGAGTCGATACCTTGTATCACTTCCTCATACGTAGTCAGTTCATATTCCTCAATAAGATTGACATCTTTATGAGGTGAGATCAGAAACCCATACCTCCCAGGTTGTTTTCTGACTCTCTCCGACTTACGTGGTTCTTGTGTATTCGAAGATTATTGGTATAGTTTCATCCTTGATGAACTATTTGTGTTCCATTAAGGAATCGATACCTGAAACAGTATTACTCCAATTTTCATCGAGTTTTACTTTCCTCCCACTTACCACTGCATATCGGTATTCCTCTTAGGAAAACCGCATGGTGAGCAACAATTAAATTGTTCTCTAGTGAGTTGTATAAGTATTATACTTTGGTTTCCCTAGGATAACCCACAACTTAGGCACTTATCCGATTTGGGTTCTAGTTGGTATCATCCAAACTTATGCCTAGCATACCCAAATCTTCAGGAATGAGAAAACCCAGTTTCTTTCCTGTTCATATCTAATATGAAGTCTGTCAAACAGATTTTCATGGAACCTTATTCAAAATAAGTTTTACACTGTGTAATGTTTATCCTTTGAAGGAAATGGTAGCTCAGAGTGACTCATGATTAACCTTATTATGTCTAACAAAATTCGGTTTCTCCGTTCAGACACACCGTCAAATTGATGTGTTCCGGGAGGAGTCCTCATTGAAAAAATACTATACTCTTTCATGTATATGAGAAACTTATTGTTTAAGTATTTTCCATCATGGTCTAACCGTGACGATTTAATACTTTAGCCGATATGTTTGTCTACTTCGTGTCGAAACTCTTTGAATTAATCAAAAGTTTCTGATCCGTGTTTCAAAAGAAACACATAACCATAACGCGATGCCACATCCGTAAAGGTTTCGAAGTATTCATATCCACCTCTAGCCTAGCTAGACATGGGCCCACTTACGTCACTATGAACAAGAGCTAACAGATCGGTGGCACTTGCACTTTTACCAAGTAAAAAGTGTTATAGGCACTTTGCCTAATGAACTAGATTCGTAGACATTATTTGAATAGTATCAAATATGTCATAGTATCCACTCTTCGAAAGTGTGGATATACGAGTCTTGTTATATGTGTCCCAGACAATAATGCCACTATTAAGTCTCAACTGATTAATTCAGTTTGAGCTATTTGTTTGTCCTATCAAATGTTTGAGATTTATTTATATTTAAAATATAAATATTGTTCTTCACATCTAATGTGTTTATCTCAATATCATCTTTATATAATAAAACACTTTAGTGTTCTAGAATATAAATGTATATCCGCAACGGATTAAACTCTGATATAGAGATAATGTTTCTAGTCAAACTAGTAACATTGTAACAGTTTCCTAATTTAAGTACACACCCAAATGGTAGTTCCTAAACTTAGGTCTCTACGGTTAAAACAGGGACTCTCGTCCCATTTCCGACTCGCAGATAAATCTCGATTGAAGTCAGTATCCTACTTACCAGCAGATTCTGCACATCAATGCATATTTATGTACCACATCCAGTATCTAAAATCCAATTTTAATACTAGTAGCGAACATGTTTATAACAAACATATTTGAAGTCGGAGCCTTGCACTGTCTTCACTTCCTTCATGTCTGCCTTGTCCATACGACAATCATGCTTCCAATGACCCTGTTTGCCACAGTTTAGGCAGACATCTTAGGATATGTCTTTTGTCTTCCTAGAAGACTATAATGATTTTACCTTTGCCCCTTTTCCACATTCCAGAAGCCTTTGCCCAAGGCTTGGCTTGGCCAAGCCTTGGCCTTCCGGAATGTCGAAGGAAGATGCGCCTTGCGCTTCTTGCCTTATTGCAAACTTTGGCTTTGTCTCCTTGAGTATAGCCATTAACTCTCCAAGAGTTTTATATTGCAATTTTGCACTTCTAAGATCTAAGGATAGATCTATGAAGATCCTTCAATTTCAATATCATAATATAAGGATCTAATCCTTAGTTCTGATTAAGAAATTAAGGAGTCTATGTGGCAAGCATAATGGATTATCAAATAGAATAACTTCTCAGTTTTCAGGACTATCCTGAAGTATTATTCCCAATTTGAAAAATTAAAGTCGTTTAAATACATTTTCACCCAGGATTATGTTTTAAACACCAATCTTTCAATTATCTTGATTCTAATAGTCCAACTATTTAATCAACGATTTTAGGTACTATTTATTATAATGATTACTATAGTCCAACTATATAATCAACTATAAATTAAAATAGTTAAATTCAATTATATTGATTACTATAATCCAATTATAAAATCAACTACTAATTGAAATAGTTAATTCAAATATATTGATTACTATAATCCAATTACATAATCAACTATAAATGAAATAGTTTGAATACAGTCCAACTGTTTAATTAAAACAACGATTAATTATTAGTCCAACTAATATATTAATGTAACGACGAAAAATTGTAATGAGCGCGTATGGCAAGTAACTAAACGAATATTGCAAATTTAATACTTGTCTCCCACTATTTTTCGGCGAGCCTCTAACCCTCTGTTGAGTACTCGGGAAACCTTGTTTCCTAGTGGGCTAGGATCCCGTTAAATAACACACAATCTTGACTTTGGCCAACAAATTGTATGATAATTAACTAGGTAGATCTCTAAGATCAATTGGATCCCATCCAATTCCTAGATCCAGTAGGTGGACATCCAAGTCCGAAACATATATCTTATATATGCCAATATATCCAATATATTGCCTAACCTTTTTCCTCTGAATCAACTAAGTCTTGGCTTTGGCACAACAAACTTAGTGATCCCAGTTAAGCGGAACCCATTGACCTTGGAAAGCTTCGTAATCGATGTCGATGGACAAGAAGTGATCTTGACTTTGGCCAACAAATCACAACTTGGACAAGACACCGATATGGAACAAAGCCTTCATGATTCAAACACATCCGCGACGGACAAAGGTCTTGACTTTGGCCAACAAACCAATGTCAGTCTTGGATCTTGAGTAAGAATCACTCAATGGAAGGAAAAACGCTTAATATGTAGTGAGGGTTTTTCGCGTAATTGGCAACCAATTAATTATCTTTGTTAAGGTCTCATCATCATACACCCTTAAACATGCATTCTAAACACATAATAAGGCGCGTAAATAAATATAATAATGATATGCGGATGGATACTTAACATATTATTCCTAGAACAAATCTCTCTTTTTCCTCTCTCCCGCTAGCACAAGTATTACTTCTACCCAATTACATAACACTTCTAAAGAAACCTCATTTACATTGAGGGGAATAGGTGAGAAGAGAAATACACAGAGTCAAGAGGTAATAGGCTGGACACGCAGGTCCAATTTAATAAATTCTAAATTTATTACAACAATTTCCAAAATTGCCCTCACCCATCTAATATCCATCTGATATGCATTATTCATACATCGCATCCATGTATTCACACAAGCATGTTATCAATCAATTTAATCTAATCCAATTAATTAATCTGAATATTAATGATCATCCAATGTTCAAACAACGATTTGATTTTGCGCGTGTCAAACTCGTTTTGCGAATAAGTACTCAAAGTACGAATTCTTGAATTATATTAAACTACAACATTGAATCCAATTTAATTTGCATTTAATACTAATTCTATATTTAATTCCAAATTAAATATTACACTTTATTAACGAACCTTTACGACTTAGATTCTAAATCTAATCGTTACGGGTCTCAAAGCCCAATTAACATCCAATGTCAATTTAATTAAAGTCCAATGGGCTTTGAATTAATTTCATAAGGCATGGACTTTTGGTCAATATGGGTCAAACCCAAATACCAAAGCCCATTTAGGGAATCACCCTTATTTGCCAAGAAACCAATTTAGGCCCATTAAGCCCAATTAAAATTAAAGGTCCATTAAAACATAATTGGACTTTATGGATATGGTTTTGGGCCCAATTGGATCCAACCAATTAGCCTAAACCAAACTTGGCCCAACCAAGCCCATTAAGCCCAATTACAACTTTACAAGCCCAATTCCAAATTTAAACCCAATTAATTAATTTCAAAATTCCAAATTTCATAATTAATTAACCAAAGTGTATGCCATAATTAATTAACCAAATTAATATTTCCAAAACACCAATTAGCCTAATTAATTATGCTCATTATCTTCAACACATGTCCAACACATTTGAATCAAAAATCACATCATTTTCCATGCTTATCATTCACGGCATTTAGGGTTTTTATTGTTCGATTCGGTTTCAATCGAATTAAATCCACAATCAACATTTCCCTATTGTTTCAAGTCATCAAATTATCAAAGAAACAAAAAATACCATGACATTAGGGCAACATTCATATTCGGCCAAGCCTATATTTTGGGCAAAAATTGATCCAATCAACTTTTCATGAAATTGATCTTATACAACTTCAATACATCATCATTCAAGCATACTCAATCAATTAATTTTATCAAATCATGCTCAAATTGATTTTACCCAAATTTTACCCTAATCAAGTTTCATGCTCAAAATGGCTCAAGATACCATTGTTGGGTTTCTACTATAGTCCCGGGATCGATTTCAAGCAATGAAATATGTGCGAATACAACAATGAAATATGGCGGAATCATACTCACATTGAACGGCTATGCGATGCGAGGAACAACAAAAATTCTTCAAGCTTTAAGCTCCTTGAACTCTCGGCAATCACCAATCTTTGTGCTCCAATTTTCGGCCATGGATGTCCTCCAAGCTCCAAGCTTTGTGTAGTGATTCCATGCTCACAAGTTGGTTTCCCTATCACCTTCGCAAGACCCCGAATGTGTGCTAGCACTTGGTAATTTTTGCCACAAAAATCACCATCTTGCTTCTCCTTCAATTCTCGGCATTTGCAGATTTTTGAGGGAAAATTGGCCCAAGGTCGTGAGATGTAAAGAGAGAGGAAGAAGAGAGAATGAGTTAAGTGTTGGTAATTGGAGATTTGTGTATCTAATACACTTTTTCCACTTTCAAAAATTCAAGGCATTAAAGCCAACCAACTACCACCATCAATCACTCATGACAAGTTGTCAAATCACTCAAAGTGACTAGATATCACATCAATCAATGTGACTAATGATTTGACGTTTGATATGACTTGTGGGCCGTACTTGCATTCGAAATGCGAGTGCGTCCGCAAACACTCCCGGGCTCGGGTTCGCTAATTCCGAATTAAAGAATTTTCCGTTGCGACGTAATTAAATAATTATGCCTAGCAAAATTACTATTCACGTCGCTGACGAATTAATTCTAAATTAACTCGTTCGCCCGAATTAAAATCTAATTTTAATTCCGCGTCGAAATCCAATTTCGTATAATATATCGAATATATTAATTTATCGATTAATTCCAAATTAATCGTTCTCTCTCTTTAAATAATATTTTATCCCAGAAAAAATATCTCTGTAATTAATCCCAGATTAATTTTCTCTCTCTATTAATTAATCCCACATTAATAAAATGCGAGTCATACGTCATCGGTGAATCTTCGGGAAATGACCTATGAGATCCTCAGATATGTTGACAGTAAATTCGGTCGTCGGACTATCCGAACACGTACGTACCTAGTATTACGTTTTTACCGATTTACAAGACATGGTTGGCTTCTAGCAAAGCACCGTGCCTATCCAATTCTCCAGAAATATTCTTACTAGAATATGTGATCTGTATCAAGCGTAGTATACGTAGTATTGCGTATTTCGATCCAGTATCGGATGTCACGTGCAAGGCCTGGGGCTGGAATTGTGTCTGCCCCGTACGAAGCACATATCAAATCTCTGGTAACTAGTCTCTATAATCGGATAAACATGACATAATCATAATATCCTGATAGCTGCAGCATATAAGAGAACCAGTTCTGTATCCTACGTGATTATCATCTCCACTATGACTGGAGTGATACTTCTGTCTCGACATCACACCCAATACACTACGATTCTCAATATACCCAGAAGAGGCGTACGCAGAACCTGTTAAAGCCCTGGACTACCAAAACCAAAGTATATTGATTGTCTCAAGTATTAGCGGTGCAAGTCTCAGGTTAAGACCAAATACACCTACCCTGATTCGGACTTCCATAGACACATAGTCATACTGCCAATGAAATTTCGAGGGGTCTATCCAGAGCGAAGCTGTTTCCGTACCATCGGTAAACACAACCTCCTATTACACTTGCATGAGTATCCTATACCCAAATATATGAGAACTATGTCGTTATGCTCCCACAACGCGCACAAGTGTAATACTAGTCTATTCCGCATTATCGATGTCCAATCTCGATAATACTACAACTATGGATATTTAATAATTAAACCTTCGTGGATTGATACTATCTCATATCATCTCAATTCGGAACTAATCATATGGACCTTCTATCATTTATACATCTTGGTAATCTAATTAAAATGATAAAAGAGCAATTTCATTTGTCACATAGTTAATTTGTACAACAACACCATGATCTGTACAAATAGTGATGTTATGGGTCATAATCGTCCAATAGTGACCTCGACCTGTATGATTCAACGAGTTTATCCGTGGTCGTCATAATTTATTGACACGAAATTTGATTTCGTGACAGATATGCCTGAATTTAGAGAGTCTCACTAATGAAACATACTTGTAGAGCACTATGGCAACTTTTATAAATAATACTGATTATTTATAAGTCGTTTAACGGTTAAACGATAATACATGCGTTTGTGATGTTTTGGCCATATATTAAATGTCAAATTATGGAATTTGATATTTATAATTAATATATGTATTTTGATTATTTAATGTAAATATAATATATATATTTAAGATATTTGTATTTAATTATTTGATTATTCAAATGTTGAATAATTAAATTAATTAAATGGTAAATATATTTTACTTTATTAAAGTAAGATAAATGGAACTACGATTCACGGTTGGAGGAGGATTATCCCGGGAGCATTATGCCGAAATAACCACTGGATCTAAAATCGCCCGTCAACAACCCTTGAACTAATTGCAAACCAGATCCTCACTGGAAGATTTGTTCTAACGATCTTCGAACTATGAACTTTAATAGCTTATTCAAATATGGCGAAAATCTACCTAATCGATTACAATTCAATTGGAGACGTTTTGAGACTAAATAAGTCAACACTCAAAACCCAACAAAAAAAAAAAAAAATTATATATCATAAATCGAAATTCAGAAATTGAATGATAATAGTGAATGAGAGGGGTCACGATGGGGGCATACGATTCCGTCCAATAAGTGGAATAATTACTTGACCGGAATTCCACGTGTGTGAACGCGGGGCTTATGATGGTCATGACTCACGAAGACCAAAGGCCTTTTTTGAAATCAACTTCAGCTTTACAGATATCAACGGCTGTGATTACTTATCTCAAGGCTCTTTCTTTCTCATTCTTCATTCCACCATTCGCCCACCAACTTTTTATTTTTTGCATTTTATCATGATTTTACCTACTTGACGAGACGACCCTTACACTCAAATTCTCATTTCTGCCCCTTCCATTTACGTTGTTGTTGCTGAAATCTCTTTATTTTATACACAACTCTTGTATTAGTGCAACCCAATTTATAATTAGAAATTTGTTAGAGCTCTTAATTTTTTTTGTTAAGAGGTAGGTAAAACTCGAATTTGGGGGGCCTAAAAAATGACTAGGGGTATTTTCTCCTCATAAAATATAAGGAGATTTGGACCTCTAACTCGTGTGCATAAGAAAAAAGTGATCTATTCGTGAAGTTATATCTAGAAATGATTAAAATACTCTTTAAGCCAAATGTATCTAGAGCTAATGAAATAGTAGCCAGAATTCACCCTCTTGTCTTTAGATAAACAATAACATCATATATTGACTAAATTATAACTATTAAGGTTAGGTGGGCAGTTTAATTGGAAATTGAGGATTAATCGAAAAACGTAAAAATGACATTTTGTGTGTTTGAGAATAAAAAAAAGCCAAACTATCTCTAAAAATCACTAAAAATTATTTATTGAATATTAAATAATTTAAGAATTTTATTATCTCGGTAATAATTAGTTTAAATCAAAACATATTTTCATTATTTTTAATGGAATTCTTCTATTTTTTCCATGTAAAATCATCAATTAAAAATCTCAAAAAAGATATTAAGAAATTAAAAAAATTATTAAAAAGTGAAATTCAATGAATCTTAGGAAATTATAACTTAGAAATCGATCAATTAATCTATCAAAATTACTCGTATATCAATATCAATTTAAATTGGTCATGTCAAATCGTTCAAATAACGATTTTGCGATTAATCGATAATTAAATAGTATAGATTTGGGTTTGAGAGTGTTATTTAGTTAACTTTTTTGAATATATTATTAAGAGATTTTAAATACTTTTTCTTAATAAATTTTTTTAATATGATATTAAACAATAGACTAGAAAAACATTGATATAGCAAATTGCAACACAAACAATAGACTAAATGGTTCGAACGAAATCACTGTTGCCACTATTAACATGCATTATTCGACCAAAATCATCAAATAGAATCATGCAAAATTATAAATTGAATACAAACATAAGTGTTAGAAAAATTTGGAAAATATAATGTGTTGATAGTGTTTTCAGGCACTATATTATTTAAGCAGCACGACAGGGGTAAAAAAGGTAATTCACTTCTCAGTCAAGATTATTGATGCCGACCCGACCACTAAAGAGTCAACAGTAAGGGGCCGGGAACTTTACGGTTAGTGACCGAGCACTTGAGTTCAAGATGACCGGGCAATTATCAGGTCGACAGCAGCATTCTCAGTACAAAAGACTATTATGACCGACCACATGAAGACCGAGCATAGGGCAAGAGATGTTCGGGAAAATAAGGCATTCTATCCATATGAGATAAGATAATAAGTTATCCTACTTTCATGGGGTAAACTAGTAAGTCAATGTCCTAGTATGATAAAGGAAGTAAATGTAGTTTTTTACTAGGAATCCTTATGGAAAAAGGAATAGTTTTGACTAGGAATCCTTATGGAAAAAGGAATAGTTTCAACTAGGAAATTCTTGTAAAAATAGGAATATGATTTCTTCACCATTATAAATAGGAGGGTAGAGTGAGTGTAGAGAAAAACAAGAAAAAGGGAGAACAGCAACAGGGAAGAAAAAAGAGAATCAAAAATACGGGATCTGAATCTTCAAGCTCTGACTTGTAGAAAACAAAAAGAGACCCAAGAAGAGTGTTTAAGTAATAAAAGTACCATCTTGTTTGTGTCCGTGGACGTAGGTCGGATCCAAATCCACCGAACCACGTTAAATCTCCTTGTTGATTGGTGTGTTTATATGTTTTTTGCTAAGTTTGCCTTTGGTCCCCCATAACCAAACAAATTCACTATTGAGGGAGGATTTCTTCGGGAGTGATATTCCAATATTACCCTGAGATCAAAATCAGCCGTCAACAGTTGGCGCCGTCTGTGGGAAACTGGACAAAAAGCAACTCGTGTAGTAAGACAATGGCGGAAGGCGGAAACCACCAATCATCAGGAAACTCAACCGCAGATTGGATGGAGAAGATCGAGGAGAACCTAAGGAAAGAAATGAAGGAAAATCAAACCCTGCTAAAAACCATAGTAGACCGATTGGAAAAGAAAGAGGGAGCACACGACGAGGATGTGACATTCCCCCAGAGCCAAGTCTTTCTTTCAGCTCGGGGACGGGTTACGTCCCACCGAGTCGGCTTCTTTAGACTGGGGATGTAACATTCCCCCAGAGCCAAGTCTTTGTTTCAGCTCGGGGTCGGGTTACGTCCCACCGAGTCGGCTTCTTTGGACTGGGGATGTGACATTCCCCCAGAGCCAAGTCTTTCTTTCAGCTCGGGGACGGGTTACGTTCCACCGAGTCGGCTTCTTTGGACTGGGGACGTAACATTCCCCCAGAGCCAAGTCTTTCTTTCAGCTCGGGGTCGGGTTACGTCCCACCGAGTCATGCTCATTGGTCTGGGGACGAGACATTCCCCCAGAACCAAGCATCTCTCTTGGCTCGGGGTCCTCAGGGACATACTCGATGCATAGGATCCGTGAGAAGCATAGCACGGGGAGGGATGATACCCCCGTGACGATTGCTAGCTCCAGTGATGCCGGACCTAAGGAGGAATGTGCCCTTAGTATCCCGGACACTCTTTGATCCATTCATCATCCGGATCCATGAGAGACGCAGCACGGGGATGCGTTGTGCCCCTGTAGCGTGTGCCCACTCCAGCGTGGTAAGGAGGAGCCCTCATACAATACACAGGCTCCCCAGTGAACCGACGTGTAGAGGATGTGCCCTTACCAATCAAACGCTCTTCTGATCCGAATCCTGGTTCGCCGGGACACTGAATTGAAAGATTCAGAATTGTGTTTTGGAGGCCTCGGACAGGACGCTGTTTTGAGGCATCTGTGCTGTTGTTTACACTTGTGAAAAGTTTTGCTTTGGGACAAGTGCTAAGACACTCCCACCTTTTAAATTTTATTTTCCAGAGATTTGTTTTTGTTTTTTACTGGTCTGGTAAGGGGACGCCCGTGCCAGATTCGGTAGGGTTTCAAAAGGTTGATTCACTTCCCTTCTGGGTAAATCCCACCTGATTAATCGGCTCGGGGCTGGATGCGTTCCGCCGAGGCCACTTGATTAATCGGCTCGAGGCTAGATTCGTTCCGCCGAGGCCACCTGATTAATCGGCTCGGGGCTGGATTCGTTCCGCCGAGGCCATTTGATTAATCGGCTCGAAGCTGGATTCGTTCCGCCAATGCCACTTAGTTATTCGACTCAGGGGTCGGGTTACGTCCCACCGAGTCAGCCATTCGGACTGGGGACGTAACATTCCCCCAGGTCCAAGTGTCTTTCTCAGCTCGGGGTCGGGGTACGTCCCACCGAGTCAGCCCTTCGGACTGGGGACGTAACATTCCCCCAGGTCCAAGTGTCTTTCTCAGCTCGGGGTCGGGGTACGTCCCACCGAGTCAGCCCTTCGGACTGGGGACGTAACATTCCCCCAGGTCCAAGTGCCTCTCTTCACTCGGGGTCAGGTTACGTCCCACCGAGTCTACCTCTTCGGTCTGGGGACGTAACATTCCCCCAGGTCCAAGTGTCTTTCTCAGCTCGGGGTCGGGGTACGTCCCACCGAGTCAGCCCTTCGGCCTGGGGACGTAACATACCCCCAGGTCCAAGTGCCTCTCTTTACTCGGGGTCGGGTTACGTCCCACCGAGTCTACCTCTTTGGACTGGGGACGTAACATTCCCCCAGGTCCAAGTGTCTTTCTCAGCTCGGGGTCGGGGTACGTCCCACCGAGTCAGCCCTTCGGACTGGGGACGTAACATTCCCCCAGGTCCAAGTGCCTCTCTTCACTCGGGGTCAGGTTACGTCCCACCGAGTCTACCTCTTCGGTCTGGGGACGTAACATTCCCCCAGGTCCAAGTGTCTTTCTCAGCTCGGGGTCGGGGTACGTCCCACCGAGTCAGCCCTTCGGCCTGGGGACGTAACATTCCCCCAGGTCCAAGTGCCTCTCTTCACTCGGGGTCGGGTTACGTCCCACCGAGTCTACCTCTTTGGACTGGGGACGTAACATTCCCCCAGGTCCAAGTGCCTCTCTTCATTCGGGGTCGGGTTACATCCCACCGAATCAGCCCTTCGGACTGGGGACGTAACATTCCCCCAGTTCCGAGCATCTCTCACAGCTCGAGACAGGATCACATGCCACCGAGCACATCATCGTTAGCTCAGAGGCAAAATTTTCTCCTCACAATCGAGATTGGATCAGTTAGGGGTCAGGACCTCCAAATCTCTGGTACATATATTACAGAGGAGGAGTCATTTTTAGTTTGGACAACAAGAGGAACTTCATCTCCTGATGGAACGACCCAAGTAAGCAATTTGCTTTGAGGTGGAGAATCGTTCAGAATAGGGTCAGCATCTCCAATAACCGAGGATATGAAGAGAGAAACAGAAGACTTAGTTGATGGCGAAGGCAATTTCTCTGTGATTTCTGGAGCGACCACCAGCAAGGCGATCAGCACACCATCTTTATATAGTTCCCGGCACCAACTTGCATACTCATTGGAACCGAGAACTAGGGGACATATGTTGATGGTGTTTTCACAGGCACTATGTTATTTAAGCAGCACGACAGGGGTAAAAAAGGTAATTCACTTCTCAGTCAAGATTATTGATGCCGACCCGACCACTAAAGAGTCAACAATAAGGGGCCAGGAACTTTACGGTTAGTGACCGAGCACTTGAGTTCAAGATGACCGGGCAATTATCAGGTCGACAGCAGCATTCTCAGTACAAAAGACTATTATGACCGACCACATGAAGACTGAGCATAAGGCAAGACATGTTCGGGAAAATAAGGCATTCTATCCATATGAGATAAGATAATAAGTTATCCTACTTTCATGGGGTAAACTAGTAAGTCAATGTCCTAGTATGATAAAGGAAGTAAATGTAGTTTTTTACTAGGAATCCTTATGGAAAAAAGAAATAGTTTTGACTAGGATCCTTATGGGAAAAAGGAATAGTTTCAACTAGGAAATTCTTGTACAAATAGGAATATGATTTCTTCACCATTATAAATAGGAGGGTAGAGTGAGTGTAGAGAAAAACAAGAAAAAGGGAGAACAGCAACAGGGAAGAAAAAAGAGAATAAAAAATACGGGATCTGAATCTTCAAGCTCTGACTTGTAGAAAAAAAAAAGACCTAAGAAGAGTGTTTAAGTAATAAAAGTACCATCTTGTTTGTGTCCGTGGACGTAGGTCGGATCCAAATCCACCGAACCACGTTAAATCTCCTTGTTGATTGGTGTGTTTATCTGTTTTTTGCTAAGTTTGCCTTTGGTCCCCCATAACCAAACAAATTCACTATTGAGGGAGGATTTCTTCGGGAGTGATATTCCAATATTACCCTGAGATCAAAATCAGCCGTCAACATAATGTAGAAGAATATGAACTTAAACCATGTCGAGAAAGTCTCTATCCTTAAAAACTTATTAGCCATGTGTCGGTATAATACAGATTTATTGTTGCTAACGTCTCTCAGGATTCTTTGTTACTTCTTAATTTAGTGGCACTCTTTTAATCAATAATACGAACTTAAAAATGGTGAAAACTCTCTCAAAAATAAAACTCTAGACTTCTACTATCTAAATATGCCTAAATTTTAATAATATTTATAATATTTTATTTTTGAATGTGTAAATGAGAAACCAAGGGAGCCTATTTATAAAGATGAAAAATTGTCATTGAAGAGATACCCTTAAACTTAAGGATGTAATCTTTTAAAAAATTGTAACTCTTCAATGAAAACTTCGAACTCAAAAATTATATCATTTCCCTTTAAATGATATATCAATTTATTTGATTTATTTCCTAAAGACCACATATTAAAAACATATCTTATCAAAAAAGACACCTTATGAAATTTTCAATACCAACAAGAAAATTGGAGATAAGCCCACCGAGGATAGAAATGAGTAGAATCATGAATGAATCATCAACCTTTTGTCTACCTACTATATTATGACCAAAAACCATCATAAGTTTTTGAACACGCAAGGCCGCATGCCATGCAGCAAGCATTGTGATAATAAATAATATAGGTAAATCTGCATTGCATTAGTGCATCACATTAATCACCCAAAACAATGGTTGGTGGACATGGTTTGGTGCACCGTGCAATTGCACATTTTGTGAACAAATTCGTGGAGTCCTCCAGTTACCATGTTCTAGTGGGTTCTGTTAAATATTACTACTAAACAGTTACATTTTTTTTTTGGAATCCTTAGAAATCTCGCCGTCAAAGCACTCATTCCGAATTTAAGTAGAGTATGTAAAATCTCTGCATGTCCCGGGCTCTTACAAGAAACACACTCCTGAATTCGAACCCAGGACCTCAAGGTAAGATTCGGAACTCTGCACCATCAAGTCACGCCTCTTGGGAGCTACTACAGTTACATGTTAACTTTAATTTCGCAATTCGTATTATTGTATTGTGTTATAATTGTGTCATATTAAATTTAAGCAAGTACAAACACAATTCAATTAATAATCATGTCAAAATCTTGAATACAAATATGAACTGTTTAATTATAATGTCGTGTTAAATATGAATTGTTGGTTTCTATCTACGGTCTAACCGGGATCGATTCAAGCAATGAAATCATGTGCGAATACAACAAGGAAGTTGCGGAATACTTACAATGATCGGTTGAGCGATGTGACGAACTACAAAAACTTTTTATGCCCATTGAACTCTCGGCAGTGGCAGTTTTTGGCCTCCAAATTTTCGGTCATCACCTCCAAGTGTGCTCCATTGATGCTCCAAGCTCCAAGCTTCTCTAATGGTGATTCCAAGCTCACGAGTGGGTTTCCCTATCACCTTAGGATGACTCCTTTGTGTGCTAGCACTCATGATTTTGCAACAAAATCATCAAGATAATGAACCCTAGGTTCACGGTTTGGAGAGAAGAAATGGCCACAATGGCCGAATGAGGGAGAAGCAAAAATAAGGCCCTTAGCCGAATGTGTGTGTTAGGGGAGAGAAGTGTTTGTTTTGTGTATCTAATACACAAAATGAAAAGTCAAATACCAATTATTAAAATAATGATATATGTCTTTCAAGTTTTCACACAAGAGTGATTTACACTCAACCAACAACAACTTCTATCACTTTAAAGTGACAAGGTTGATTGTGATGTGACGCATGATGTGACTTGTGGGCCGCACTTGAATTCGAAATGCGAGTGCGCCCGCAAACACTCCCGGGCTCGGGTTCGCTAATTCCAAATTAACGAATTTTCCGTTGCGTCGTAATTAAATAATTATGCCTAGCAAAATTATTATTCACGTCGCTAACGAATTAATTCTAAATTAACTCGTTCGCCCGAATTAAAATCTAATTTCAATTCCGCGTTGAAATCCAATTTCGTATAATATATCGAATATATTATTTTATAGATTAATTCCAAATTAATCGTTCTCTCTCTTAATTAATATTTTATCCCAGATAAAATATCTCCGCAATTAATCCCAGATTAATTTTCTCTCTCATCTAATTAATCCCAGATTAATAAAGTGCGAGTCATACGTCATCGGTGTGAATCTTCGGGAAGCGACCCATGAGATCCCCGGATATGTTGGCAGTAAATCCGGTCGTCGGACTATCCGAATACGTACGTACCTAGTACTACGTTTGTACCGATTTACAAGACAAGGTTGGCTTCTAGCAAAACGCCATGCCAACCCATTCTCCAGAAATATCCTTACATGAATATGTGATCTATATCAGGCGTAGTATACGTAGTATTGCGTATTTCGATCCAGTATCGGATGTCACGTGCAAGACCTGAGGTTAGAAAGTGTCTGCCCCGTACGAAGAACATATCGGATCTCTAGTAACTAGTCTCTATAATCGGATAAATATGACCTAGTCATTTTATCCCGATGACTGCAGTACATAAGAGAACCAGTTCGGTATCCTACGTGATCATCATCTCCACTATGACTGGAGTGATACTTCCATCTCGACATCACACCCAATACACTACGATTCTCAATATAGCCAAAAGAGGCGTACACAGAACCTGTTAAAGCCCTGGACGACCAAAACCAAAGTACATTGATTGTCGCAAGTATTAGCGGTGCAAGTCTCAGGTTAAGACCAAATACACCTACCCTGATTCGGACTTCCATAGACACATAGTCATCCTACCAATGGAATTCCAAGGGGTCTATCCAGAGCGAAGCTGTTTTCCGTACCATCGGTAAACACAACCTCCTATTACACTTGCATGAGTATCCTATACCCAAATATATGAGAACTATGTCGTTATGCTCCCACAACGCGCACAAGTGTAATACTAGTCTATTCCGCATTATCGATGTCCAATCTCGATAATACTTCGACTAAGGTATTTAATGATTAAATCTTCGTGATTGATACTGTCTGCACATCTCAATCCAGGAACTAATCATATGGACCTTTCATCAACAAATGATAAAAGAGCAATTTTCTTTGTCACATAGTTAATTTGTACAACAACACCATGATCTGTACAAATAGTGACACTATGGGTCATAACTGTCCAACAATCTCCCACTTGGCCTATAGCCAGTCACTCGAGTGTTCTACACCCGAATTATGTACGGTTCGCTCAACTTACTGAGAAAAGACATTCATCAGCGGATTTGCATGATTATCTTCTGATGCGATTTATACGATCATCACATCGCCACGATGTCTAATCCGAACGAATCAGATGAATAGTTGAAGTATATATCTGGATCGTTGATGAGACCATTAATTCTTTAGCATGCGCTGTAGCCTAGCTCAGCTGCTAACAGAATTATATCTAATCTAATTATATTTATTATCAATCCAGAAGGCTTCTATTGCTGCCTCAGCTGCAACAATAACCTACTTTTGTTGTTTATTCGATAACAGTATCTTGCTTGGAAGATTTCCAGCTCACTGTTACGTTATTCAAACTGTATAGTACCGTTTTTGTGACTTATAGTCGTTATTATCGGTTAGGAAACTTGCAGTAGTAAATCCAGTCACTTCAAGTTCTCATTCTCCATAGTATAAGACAACATCCTTAGTGTTGGTTTCCTCTAAGGTTCCCAAGATCATTAATCAAGCATGAAACAAGTATGAATACACATCAAAGGAGGTGCGGAATATTCACAATGAATGGATTGGATGCATCGAAGAACAAGCTTTCTCCCCTCCTTCCAAGCTCGGCAGTGAGCTGCTTGAAATGTGGACTGCACGGCAGTGGGTGGTTTTCCTCCTCCAAGAATCGGCCATGGATGTCCTTTGAAGCTCCAAGCTGTGTGATAAACTTCCATGCTCACGCAATCACAGCCCTATCACCTTGATATGTCTCATAGAGTGTGCTAGCACTTTGATTTTGCAACAAAATCACTCTTTTTCTTCACTTCATTTTCGGTCAAACCAGTGAGAAGGAAGAAGAAGATGGCCTTGAGGCCGAGAGAGATGAAGAGGAGCATTTGGCTCCAAAACCGTATGCAGAGAGAGAGAAATAAAAAATTGTAATAGGTTTATAATTTCCAAAATTAATTAACCATTTACCACTTTTTCAATTTCAAAAAAGGCAAGCATTTAATGCTTTCAATCATCTCACATCAACTCACATCAATCAATTGACAACTTGTCACATCACTCAAAGTGACATTTGATCTGACGCTTGATGTGACTAATGATTTGACTCTTGATTTGACTTGCGTGCCGCACTCGAATTCGAAATGCGAATGCGCTCGCAAACAATCTCGGGCTCGGGTTCACTAATTCCAAATTAACGAATTTTCCGTCGCGTCGTAATTAAATGATTACGCCTAGCGAAATCACTATTCACGTCGCTAACGAATTAATTCTAAATTAACTCGTTCGCCCGAATTAAAATCTAATTTTAATTCCGCGTCGAAATCCAATTTCCTATAATATATCAAATATATTATTTTATCGATTAATTCCAAGTTAATCGTTCTCTCTCTTTAATTGATATTTTATCCCAGATAAAATATTTCCGCAATTAATCCAAGATTAATTTTCTCTCTCTTCTAATTAATCCCAGATTAATTTAGAGTGCGAGTCATACGTCATCGGTGAATCTTCGGGAACCGACCCATGAGATCCCCAGATATGTTGGCAGTAAATACGATTGTCGGACTATCCGAACACGTAAGTACCTCGTACTACATTTATACCGATTTACAAGACAAGGTTGGCTTCTAGCAAAGTGCCATGCCTACCCAATTCTCTAGAAACATGCTTACAGGAATAAACGATCTATATCAGGCGTAGTTGTAGGCATTGCATTTTTTGCATGTGAAACCCGATAATGAGTCTCATTTGGAGGCACTACCTTTTAAGTCGCGGAAACCGCGGGAAACAGATGTCGGAAGGGAGGAGTCAAGAATTGACTCATAGTCGGATTAAGTTCGCTGGTTTAGCTTCGGGTTACTTGTTGGTGTTCCGTTTTAAAATTTATTCTCGGCCCAAAAACCGCCAAATATTAACCTTAGTCCAAGCCCAATCCAAAGAAATAATTAATGTATGTCACAAATTAAAATAATTAAAACATCAAAACACCTAGCCAAGCCCACCCACCTAACCAAGGCCCACACGCCTATAGCCTTTAATACACACCCCAAATTAAATAATTATTAATTAAATTAAAACATTAACTAAATAAAATATTAATTATATTAATTAAATAAATAAATAAAAATATTACCAAACATAAAATAAGTATATGCCTAATTTAAACAAATCAAATATAATTATTCCTAACTAAATAAAATTATATACCAATCTAAAATATTGACTTCCTAATCTAACAAATTAAATGCCTAATCAACACCAATCTAATCTTGTAACTTCCTA
The DNA here is from genome assembly GCA_019454045.1 of Zanthoxylum bungeanum. Taxonomy (NCBI): domain Eukaryota; kingdom Viridiplantae; phylum Streptophyta; class Magnoliopsida; order Sapindales; family Rutaceae; genus Zanthoxylum; species Zanthoxylum bungeanum. The sequence goes on from SKCR01003710.1 coordinate 25,386, forward strand.
ATTTAAAATATTTTGTCCCCCTCAATCTTGTGTATACCATTCTTGAAACTCCTAAATTAGAAACCAAGATCTCTTCCTTGTGTGACAAGGGCAAACCCTAGCCATCTTCTATATAAACAACACTTTTCCAAGCCATCCTCCGGGAAAGCTCCACGGAAAAGACCAAAAGCAATAAAGCAAATAAACCCTAATCACACAGACTACCATTCACCTGCCTCACGCCACATAACACTTACCACAGCCTCACAATCTTCACTCTCTCGGCAAAATCACACTCTTCAGCCTCACGCTAATCACCCTCATCACACAAACCAGCAACCCTTCTTCTCGGCAGCAGCAACCTAAACCATGTAACCTTCACGTTAAAATCCAATAACGCCACATGCCTCACTCACGTAACAAAGACAAGCCACCTATTACACTCAACAAAACAGCTCACCATTATCCACGCGAAAAGCATTCCGAAATCAGCCACGAAAAAAAAAACCCTGCGCACTATCAAAGAACCCTAAGCGCACTCAGCAGCCTTCAACACCTAATCTTCTTTCAACGCCACTTTCAAATATGCACACACGCTCAGCCTTTATTTAACAGCCCCTTGACCTCACAGCCTAAGTCCCCAGCCACAGCTGCCACGATAGAAGCCCTCAACACGTCCCCTGCACTTAACGCCACTGCCCCTCTGACCAGCAGCCCCTTCACCGAACAAAACCCCTTGAACTGCCCTATATTGCCTAATTAATGATCGTGCAAACTGCCTGAAATAGTGCCCCAAACCGAGACAAAAACCGAGCCAAAACAGTCCCCTAATATACCAAAACAGTGACCTGAAAATACATCAAAACAATAGCCTAAAACCACACAAAACAGTAGCCTAAATACAACCAAAACAGTAACCAGAAACTGCAGTCCAAAACAGCAGGAAACGGAGCAAAAACAGCAAGCAAAACAGCAAAACGGCGAGTTAAGACGTTAAACAAGTGAACCGGAAAAGTTGCGGAGTGATAGCCCTTCCGACGGTTGTAAACGCGAGTCCGGAAGACGACTTAAAAGGTTAGACCTGAGAGTACCTTTCACACTTGTTTTTTATTTGATTTTTATTGATTCTTTTAATTGTGTTTTAATTATTTATTGAATATTGTTTGCATGTGATGTGTGTTGTGGCCATTGATTAAAACGGAAAATACGTCGTCTCTCGTGGTATATAGGATGGAAACCCAGACGTAAATTCCGTAGCCGATTCCGAATGGACGGTAGTGCGGTCTGTACTTGGGATACAACTCCATGTACCACTTGAGTAAATGGCGTATATTTCGCTTTATGTTATTTTGATTATTCTCACTTTATTATTCCGTCTTTTAATTTCCGCATGTTATTTATTTATGTTATGATGCAATCGAGCGCATGGGCTTAGTAAGTGGAATGAAAGATCCCCTATGGGGAAGGTTTAAAGCCCTTTACCACGATGCTTTTCCGCGCCGGTTGATGTGTGTTCAGTTGAATGCAAGACACGTTCAATCGGACATATTAAGTTTGATATGATTGTCTTTATTTTTGTATGTATGATGCGATCGAGCGCATGGGCTTAGTGAGTTAGTCCAAAGGTCCTCTATTGAGAGACGAAGAGCCTAAAAGGCCACCTTTGTGACACTACTTCGCCGCGCAGACGAAGTGTGTTTGGGTTGAATGTACGTTCAATCGGGCATACGAAGTCCTACACTTTTATTGTCTTTATTTCATGTATTGTGATGTGACGCGCATGGGCTTAG
>SKCR01003711.1:0-26735 GCA_019454045.1 Zanthoxylum bungeanum
CAAAGAAACCTTGACTGATGGGAGAGAAATGCTTGAGAATTCAGAGAATATTGAAGGAGATGTAGTGCTGAGACAATTGAGGAAGACAAGAGCTCAAGTCATCATATGGGAGTTATTGTGTGCATCTAAAGAGCACAGACGGGCCATGGTTGAGGCCTTGAGTAAAATTGTTGTGCCGGAGGATGTCAACCCCACAATGTTTGTTGGGGCTGTTCAGAAGAGGCATTACAGATTTCATTTTCCGAGGATGAACTTCCATAGAGGGGAGGAATCACAACAGGCCATTGTTCATCAGGGCTGAAGTAAGAGGCAAAAGGACTTCATGTGTAATGGTAGATGACGGTTCATCTATCAATGTATGCCCTTTGAAAATTCTGATAAGGTTGGGTTTGAAGGCTACAGATTTGGACCCTTCCAACATGACCATCAAAGCTTATGATGATAGTAAGCGCGGTGTTGAGGGTACCTTTGTGGCAATGGTCAAGGTAGGGCCGATTGAAGATGAGGTTGAGTTTACTGTGCTTGATATTCCAGCTACATTTGCTTTATTGTTGGGGAGGCCATGGTTTCACAAGCTTGGGGACGTGCCCTCCACTTTGCACCAGATGATTAAGTTCCCATTCGGGGGAGAGATTGTCACCATCAAAGCTGAAATAGACAATGCAGTCGCCGCCTTGGAAATACTGCCTTTCACAAGGTTCCAAGTATCAGCAACTTTTTGAGGAGTGGGTGGATCCCAAGGTAGCCCGGATCATGGGGAAGATGAAGTATGAGCCAGGTGAGGGCTCGAAACTGCCAGATTTTAGAGGCCAGACAACCAGAAAGGTTTTGGGGTACAAGTCTGATGATGAAAGCCAAAGATCAAGAAGAAGGGCACGAAACTGATGGAGTACTTTGTGAAGGCTTCGCGGTACCAAGGTGAGCCTGAACCAGTAGAGGTGAATGGGTAGTGGTGCCCGGATTTGAGATCTTCCAGGACCTGTTGGGAGAGAAGCTGTTGGTTGAAGAGAAGAAGCAAGAGGGTGAGAAATGGGAGGAGGAACTCATGAAGCTGGAAACATTGACCCTCAATGAGAAGAAGGAACCTGAGAAAGACATTGTTTTAGAGGAGGAAATATCCTGAGATGATGAGGATGTTTACCTCCCAGATTTATTTGAGTGTACTCCTTCTTTTGCTAACAATAAAGACAGTATTTCTGCTTACTTGGCTGAGTCTTCTCTTTCCCATTACATGATCTAAGCATATTTGATATCAAATCCACCAAGACAAATGCCTTTAACCTTGGGACACCTGAGGATCCTAAGGAAATTTTGATTGCAAGTGAGGTTACTTCTGAGGAAAGGAGAAAATAGAAGAAGTATTGATCAGGTATGCTAAAGTTTTTGCTTAGTCCTATGAAGACATGCCCGGGGTAGATAGAAGCATTGCTCAACATTCTATTCCGACTTATCCGAACATGAGGCCGGTGAAACAGAAACTTCGACGAATGAGACCAGAATGGGCTGAGAAGGTTAGAGAAGAAGTCAAGAAACAAATTGATGTGGGTTCCCTGGAAGTGGTAAAATATCCTGAATGGTTAGCGAACATTGTGCCGGTACCGAAGAAAGATGGAAAGGTTAGAATGTGTGTGGACTACAGAGACCTCAATAAGGCTTGTCCGAAAGATGACTTTCCTCTACCGCATATAGATGTATTGGTTGATAGTGCAGCTTTGTCGGCCATGTATTCATTTGTAGACGGGTTTTCTGGGTACAATCAAGTTCTCATGGCAGAGGAAGATAAGCACAAGACTGCCTTTGTCACCGAGTGGGGTACTTATTGTTACAAAGTGATGCCGTTTGGGCTCAAGAATGCAGCTACTTATCAGAGAATGGCTACTACCTTGTTCTATGACTTGATGCACAAAGAGATCGAAGTATATGTGGATGACATGATGGTGAAATCCGAGACAAGGACGGGCATATTGAGGCACTTGAGAAGTTCCTTCAGAGGGTTGACAAGTACAATTTGAGATTGAACCCCAAGAAATGTGTGTTTGGGGTAACGTCAGGGAAACTGCTGGGACATACAGTGGAATGGGAGGAATAGAAGTAGACTCTGAGAAGATCAAAGCGATCACCGAGATGCCAGCACCGAAGACAGAAAGAGAGGTCAGGGCGTTCCTTAGAAGATTCAGTATATCAGTCGGTTCATTGCCAAGTTGACTTCAGTGTGTGAGCCTATCTTTAAGCTGTTGAGAAAAGACTAGCCAGTAAAATGGAATGAACAGTGTCAGACAGCCTTCGACAGAATCAGAGAGTATTTGGTAAAGCCACATGTTTTGAAACATCCGAGACCGGGAAAGCCTTTGGTACTGTATTTGGCTATAGAGTCAGAAGCATTGGGAGCAATGATGGTACAGGCAGATGAGACAGGGGTAGAACATGCAGTTTACTATCTGAGTAAGAAAGATGCTCTTGTATGAGGCTCGTTATCAAGAGGTAGAGAAGATCTGTTTGGCAGTAGTGTGGGCTTCCAGAAAGTTGCGACATTACTTCCAGTCCTACAAGATCCAGGTAGTGGCAAAAAGTATCTGCATTCAGTTCCGTCGCTAGTGGGAAAGTTGGGCAGATGGTTAGTATTGTTGACAGAGTTTGACATTGAGTACCTCACCTCCAAGGTAATCAAAGGGCGAGCAGTGGCGAAGTTCCTAGCACTACAGCCTATTGAGGGGTATCAGTATAAGTTTGAGTTCCCAGATGAAGAAATCTGTGATATAGCAGTTCAGGGATGGAAAGTGTATTTCGACGGAGCAGATAATTACAAAGGAGCTGGAATTGGAATTGTGATAGTGACCCCTGAGGGAGAAACTTTGCCCATGGCCAAGAGGTTAACATTCAGAGTAACAAACAACATGGCCGAATATGAAGCCTGTGCTTTTGGGTTGACTGCATTGATAGCCTTGAAAGCCGAAAATGTTGAGGTCTACGGAGATTTGATGCTGGTAATCCGTCAGTTGCAAGGAGAATGGGAATTGAAAGAGGAACGATTGAAGCCCTATCTTTTCCACCTCAGAGAGTTGGCCCAGGCCATCCCCAATTGTAAGTTTCAGCACTTGCCGCGAGAAGAGAATCAGATGGCAGATGCACTGGCCACACTTGCATCTACTTGGGAAAATCCAGAGAAGTTAGTGATGAGACCATTGGAATTGACTACAGCAAACAAGCCGATTTATGAGACAGAGAAAGTTCTGGAAGTGGAAATTGACGACGGTAAGCCTTGGTACCATGACATTCAGAAGTATCTAGAGCACGGGGAATTCCCAAAAGGGGCAGGCAGAAAAAAAGACAGATTGGCCATTCAGAAATTGGCCTCTCAGTATATGATCTTGAAAGGAGAACTGTAGAAAAAAGCAAGCAAGCAAACATTCAATTGAAATGTTTGAGAAAAGAAGAAGCTCAGAAAGTGATGGAAGAGGTACATGCCGGGGTATGTGGTCCGCACATGAATGGGTTGAACTTGTCCCGCAAAATAGTAAGACAGGGGTTTTATTGGTCGACTATAGAGACAGACTGCGCAAGGATGGTAAAGCACTGTCACGACTGTCAGATACATGGCAATATGAGTCATCTGCCACATACAGAGTTGCACGGGCTGTCAGAGCCATGGTCGTTCTCAGCATGGAGGATTGACATGATCGGGGAAATTCGACCGAATGCATCTAATGGGCATCGCTTCATAGTAGTAGCAGTGGATTACTTCTCAAAGTGGGTAGAAGCTGAGTCGTTCCGGAACGTTACAGCAAAACAGATGGCCAAGTTCATAGCACGGAACTCATTTGTCGGTATGGTATGCCGCACCATGCGGTCACGGACAATGGGGTACAGTTTCAAGGAGAGACAAAGGCAATGCTACAAAGGTACGGGATAGGCCATCATAAGTCATCACCTTACAGGCCACAAGCGAATGGGGCAGTTGAGGCAGCCAACAAGACTGTAAAGACAATTCTGGCTAAGATGACAGAGAACTGCAGGGATTGGCTGAGAGACTACTGTATGCCTTGTGGGGGTATAGAACGTCAGTCAGAACAGCAACGGGGGCAACACCTTACTCTTTAGTGTACGGGATGGAAGCGGTACTACCGGTGGAATGGAAATATAGTCTATGAGGGTATTAGCAGAGACAGAGTTACCTGAGTCAGAATGGGCCGCACAGAGATTTGATCAGTTAGCACTTTTGGACGAGAAAATAATAAGAGCCTTACATCACATGCAGTTATATCAGAAGAGACTAGCCCGGGCCTTCAACAAGAAAGTACGTCCCACAAAGATCAGAAAGGGTGATTTGGTACTTAAGCAGTCGAGGCCGTCAACGACAGATCCGAGAGGGAAATTCAGGCCGAACTGGGAAGGACCCTACATCGTTCAGAAAGTCATGGGAAATGGATCAGTGAAGTTGTCAGACCTCGAGGGAAATGAATTCACAGAACCAATCAGTGTTGACAGGTTGAAGCTGTACTTTGCTTGAGAAGACTTGGTCGCCAGTGGAAGACCTAACCCAACGGAATAAGAAAACTCCTGCATACATGCATACACGTAACCTATATTGCATCTTTTTGTGTTTGTTCTGTTTTGTGTAAACAGGTGTTGAAGACGGAAAAGAGCGAGCGGTAAGCCAATCAGAGATAGTAAAAGCACAGTATTTGATCTGGGCAGTAATCTGAAGATTGAGGTCCCAATGAAGTTAAGTTCCGGGTATGGGTCTCGGAGGGCGAAGTCCACATTGTACCAGCTTGGGGGCGAGGCCCATATCGGCTGAGGAGCGAGGCTCCACATCACATCATGTCAGCTTGGGGGCGAGGCCCATATCGGCTGAGGAGCGAGGCTCCACATCACATTATATCAGCTTGGGGGCGAGGCCCATATCGGTTGAGGAGCGAGGCTCCACATCACATCATATCAGCTTGGGGGCGAGGCCCTATCGGCTGAGGAGCGAGGCTCCACATCACATCATGTCAGCTTGGGGGTGAGGCCCATATCGGCTGAGGAGCGAGGCTCCCCATCACATCATATCAGCTTGGGGGCGAGGCCCATATCGGCTGAGGAGCGAGGCTCCACATTGTACCAGCTTGGGGGCGAGGCCCATATCGGCTGAGGAGAGAGGCTCCACATCACATCATGTCAGCTTGGGGGCGAGGCCCATATCGGCTGAGGAGCGAGGCTCCACATCACATTATATCAGCTTGGGGGCGAGGCCCATATCGGCTGAGGAGCGAAGCTCCACATTGTACCAGCTTGGGGGCGAGGCCCATATCGGCTGGGGAGCGAGGCTCCACATCACATCATATCAGCTTGGGGGCGAGGCCCATATCGGCTGAGGAGCGAGGCTCCACATTGTACCAGCTTGGGGGCGAGGCCCATATCGGCTGAGGAGCGAGGCTCCACATCATATCATGTCAGCTTGGGGGTGAGGCCCATATCGGCTGAGGAGCGAGGCTCCCAATCACATCATATCAGCTTGGGGGCGAGGCCCATATCGGCTGAGGAGCGGGCTCCACATTGTACCAGCTTTGGGGCGAGGCCCATATCGGCTGAGGAGAGAGGCTCCACATCACATCATGTCAGCTTGGGGCGAGCCCATATCGGCTGAGGAGCGAGGCTCCACATCACATTATATCAGCTTGGGGGCGAGGCCCATATCGGCTGAGGAGCGAAGCTCCACATTGTACCAGCTTGGGGGCGAGGCCCATATCGGCTGAGGAGCGAGGCTCCACATCACATCATGTCAGCTTGGGGGTGAGGCCCATATCGGCTGAGGAGCGAGGCTCCACATCACATCAGTTTGTGGGCGAGGCCCACATCATCAGCAGTATCGAGATGCGTCTCAGGATCGAGGTCCACTGCAGTATCAGCTCAGCTCGAGACAGCTAGCTAGCCAGGTAAGTAAAAAAATGCATTGCATAGACTTTGATAGGACTGTCATTGTCACACACTGCACAAGCCCCATCAAAGTGGGGGCGACTGTAGGCATTGCATTTTTGCATGTGAAACCCGATGAGGAGTCTTATTTGGAGAGAACTACCTTATAAGTTACGGAAACCGCGGGAAACGGACATCGGAAGGGAAGAGTCAAGAATTGACTCATTGACGGATTAAGTTCACTAGTTTGGCTTCAAGTAACTCGTTTGTTTTCTATTTTAAAATTTATGCTCGGCCCGAGACACCTAAACCCGGCCACGCACACCTAGTCCAATGAACTTAGCCTACACACCTCACCTAGCCCACACAAACTTAGCCCAAACACTTAACTAAATTAACATGCACCTAGCCAAGCCCACTCCCACCCACCAAGGCCCACACGCCCATCACCCTTAAAATACCCCCAAATTAAATAAATAAATATTAAATAAAATATTAACTAAATAAGATATTAATATAATTAATGTATTAATTAAATAAAACATTTACCAAACTTAAACTAAAAGCATGTCTAATTTAAATAATTTGAATATATCATATACTAAAATTAAAAAGAAGATATGCCTAATTAAAATCAATCATAACCAATTAAAACCAATCAAATATTTGACTTCCTAATCTAATAAGACATCTAACAATTTAAAATAGTTGACTTCCTAATTTAAAATATTTTGTCCCCCTTCAATCTTGTGTATACCATTCTTAGGACTCATAATTTGGAAACTAGATCTCTTCCTTGTGAGACAAGGGCAAACCCTAGCTCTCTTCTATATAAACATGCACTAACCTAGCCACCCGACCTCTCCACTCTCTCTAATACACGCCCAAGACATCAATACACTCTCCATATCACACGTGAACTACAAGCCACAAACCCTAGGAGATACCAACCTCACGGCCAATAACTAGAAGCAAAGACAAAGCTTTTCTCTTCATCTATTCTCATTTGGCCGTGAACACCACATCCACCATCCCCCCTCCATTGCCGAATTGCGACAGCCCTTACCACCACCAACACAGCCCCTAATCACCACCAAAATAACATCCAAAACAGTAGCCATATTCACATGGAAAACAGCCAAAACAGCAGCTATTTTCACGCCTAAACAGCAACCAGAACAGCGCATGCAGTGTGCACACATACAGCAGCCTTTGCCGAGTTTTAGCCCTTCCAACAGCCCCTAAAATACCCTAAACAAGTGAGTAAAATACTGCACATCCAACCCTTAAAGAATCAAAAAAAAAAACTACACAAATAACCCCCCTAAACACGCATAACAGTCCACTAAAACAGAAGAACAAGACCTGAAACAGTGAGCAGAAAACATGTCAAAAACAGCAGTAAAACGAAGCCGAAATAGCGAAAAAAATAGTGGAACAGCGAGCCAAAACGCTAAGCTAGTGAACCGGAAAAATAAAGAGCTTTTATCCCTTCTGATCTCCGCGAAACGCGAGTCCGAGGACAACTAAAAAGGTTAGACATGAGGGTATTTTCCACACTTACTTCTATTTAATTTCTGGTCATTTATTTTGATTATACTTTCTGTATTTGTGGCATTTGTTGTGTATATGATGTTTGTTGTGGATTTTGGATGAATGGAAGTGTCGTCTCTTGTGGTATATAGGATGGAAACCCAGACGTAAATTCCGTAGCCGAATCCGAATGGACGGTAGTGCGGTCTGTACTTGGGCAACAATTCCACGTACCACTTGAGCAAACGGCACTTATTGATTTTATGTTATCTTGTTCATTTAATTATTTGCCGTTTAATTTTTCTGTCTTTTAATTCCGCGCATATCATTTATTTATGTCATATGGAGATGATGCACATGAGCTTAGTAAGTGCGATGAAAGGTCTCCTTAAAGGGGTTAAAATCCTTTACCACGATGCTTCGCCGCGCCGAATGATGTATACTTGATTGGATGAGAGATGTATTCAGTCGGGTATACGATATCCGATATCTTTTATTTGTTTATTTCATTTTTTTATGAATTATGTAATATGTGCGCATGGGCTTAACTAGGGTGGTTTTTAAGGTCCTCCATTCGAGGGAAAACGCCATAAGGCTACCTTTGCCATGATGTTTTGCCGCGCTATTTATTATGCGATTTATCGCTGTTTTACAAAATCCTTTTTTTGCATCTTTATTTATTGCATCTTATTATGTGATATGTGCGCATGGGCTTAACTAGGGTGGTTTTAAGGTCCTCCATTCGAGGGAAAACGCCATAAGGCTACCTTTGCCATGATGTTTTGCCGCGCTATTTATTACGCGATTTATCGCTGTTTTACAAAATCCTTTTTATACATCTTTATTTATTGCACTTAATTATGTAATATGTGCGCATGGGCTTAACTAGGGTGGTTTTAAGGTCCTCCACTCGAGGGAAAACGCCATAAGGCTACCTTTGCCATGATGTTTTGCCGCGCTATTTATTACGTGATTTATCGCTGTTTTACAAAATCCTTTTTATACATCTTTATTTATTGCACTTGATTATGTAATATGTGCGCATGGGCTTAACTAGGGTGGTTTTAAGGTCCTCCATTCGAGGGAAAATGCCATAAGGCTACCTTTGCCACGATGTTTTGCCGCGCTGTTTATTACGCGATTAATCGTTTTTTTTGCAAAATGTCATTTTAACCATGCACCTTATTCCTTTTTGTTGCGCAACGTTGGTCATGTTTTCTTTTCCATATCATTCATCTATATAACATCTCATTGCATAATCTTGTATCACATATAACATGCTTAATGGAAAATTGGTAGTAATTATGTGGATATAGACACATGTTGCATTTCTCTCATTCTTTGCATTTCTCTTCTTCTCGGTATCCCTTTCTTTCACTCATGTTAGTTGCATTCTTTGGCATCATTATGGCATGTTCCTCTTTAATGTAAAATTGCATCTTTGATTGTTCATCTTTGGCATACTTTCTTTCTTCATCTTCTCAAGTTATGTGTTTGTATTGATTTTGTTTATCATGCGGTTATTTTGACCATATTTTATATGCTTCTTTACATAGTGCGCCTATAACATTATTTGTCGTCATTTTGATTTCCTTTATATTACATGCAAATATTACCATGACTATTTGTGTTTATGTTTACATGAATGATTGAATTCTTGTGACGTTATGTGCTTGTTGTTGCAAAAGCCTACCTTAAGCATGTGAACTCAGCAATAGGACTTGATTTCATGCATGTTAGATGTAAAATTTACTTTTAAGCATGTGAACTTAGGATTGTGGTGCACTTGGAAATATATGTCATAGGCTTGGTTGGATTATTATATAAATCTTTACATTACAAGTGGCATAAGTAAGGGACCATTCCGAACCCAATGGTTTGAGGTCTTCCCTTGTGAGGGGTGAGTGCGGCCTTAAATCTTTGTCCCGGTTCACACCGGGTGGCGACTCCCTTATTCTCCGGTTTAGTCCTCCGTTGGCTACTCCGTACTCTCAACTAGGCCGCGAGCCTAGGACAGCGTCGTCAAGTTATGTGTCCTACACCCATGGAATTTTTTAACTGCTAATTTTGTTGAGTCAAGTGCGCAAATAGATTCAAATATAATTAATAATTTTTTACTTGACTATACACAAGTATTGGAAGACGATAGAAAGATTCAAAAATTGGAAGAACTGGGAACACTGGAAGAAGTAAAACCCAAAGAAGCACCCAATTTGGAGTTAAAAGCTTTGCCAGAATGACTGAAATATGCATTTCTAGAAGATAATCAAACTTACCAAGAAAGTAAACTTTTAAATGTGTTGAAAGAACATAAACTGGCAATTGGATGACTTTAAAAGACATAAAAGGTATTAATCTTAATCTGCACACACCGAATACATTTAGAAGATAATGCTAGGACATATCGTCAACCCCAGAGAAGATTAAACCCTCACATGAAAGAAGTAGTAAAAATAAGGGTCTTTAAATTTCTTGATGCAGGCATTATCTATCCTATTTCTGATAGTAAATGGGTAAGTCCTACACAGATTGTACCCAAAAAATCTGGAATTACTGTTGTAGAAAATGATAAAGGAGAATTAATCCCAACTCGTATTTCATCTAGTTGGCCTATGTGCATTGATTATAGAAAACTAAATGACACAACTAGAAAAGATCATTTTTTCCTTTACCATTTCTTGATCAAATTTTGGAAAGAGTAGTTGGACATCCATACTATTGTTTTCTTGATGGTTACTCGGGTTATTATCATATTCCCATTGCCTTAGAAGACCAGGAAGAGACCACATTCACATGCCCTTTTGGAACATTTGCATTTAGGAAAATGCCTTTGGAATTTGTAATGCACCTGCAACATTCCAACGATACATGTTAAGCATATTTAGTGACATATTTGAACACTGTTAGAGGTCTTTATGGATGATATAACTTTTTTTGGGAATTCATTTGATAATTGCTTGAAAAATCTGGAAAATATTTTGAAAAGATGTGAAGAAAAATGACTTGTGTTAAATTGGGAAAAATACCATTTCATGACTAATTTAGGAATTGTTTTGGGACATGTTGTGTCGTCTAAAGGTATTGAGGTTGACAAGGCAAAAATATAGGTCATTTCTAAATTACCATCACCAAAAACAACTAGGGATATTCATTCTTTTTTAGGACATGCATGATTTTATATGAGGTTCATTAAAAACTTTAGTACCATATCCAGACCCTTATGTAACCTCATATTAAAAGATGCAATATTGAATGGATAGAAGAATGTCAAAAATCATTCAAAATAATTATCACTTTTTGACGTATGCTCATATTATGCAATCCCCTTATTGGTCATTGCCCTTTGAGATAATGTGTGATGCTAGTGATTATTCAGTTGGAGCAGTGCTAGGACATAGAAATGAAGGTAACCCGCATGTAATATATTATGCAAGTATAACTTTAAAAAGTGCACAACTGAATTACACTACCACAGAAAAAGAACTACTTGCTGTAATATTTGCATTGGATAAATTTCGATCATATGTAATCGGTTCTTCAACCGTTGTTTACTCTGATCATGTTGCTGTTAGATATTTGATGTCTAAATATGATGCCAAGCCAAGGTTAATATCGTGGAGAACGTTGCTTCAAGAATTAAATCTCACAATCAAAGATAAAAAGGGCATAGAACGTGGTTGCAGATCACTTATCGAGACTCACAAACGAGTCACTAATTGATACCACTCCCATCATGATTCTTTTCCCGGTGAATTTTTATTCTCTGTAAACACAATGCCTTGGTATGCTAATATTGTCAATTTTCTTGCAACAGGAAAGATACCTCTAGACTGGAGCCAATAGGATATGAGGAAATTTTTGACTGAAGTCAAAAGATTCTACTGGGGATCCACTGTTTAAATGATACCCTGATCAGATTTTCAGAAGATGCATATCAGACAGTCAGATAAGTGGTGTTATTCAGTTTTGTCATTCAGAAGCATGTGGAGGCTATTTTTCATCTAAGAAAACCACTGCAAAAATCTTGCAGTGTGGATTTTATTGGCCCACCATTTTTAAAGATACACACACTTTCTGCAAAACTTGTAAAAACTGTCAAATTTTGGGATCCATTTCAAAAAGAAACATGATGCCTTTAAATCCCATCCTTGTCGTTGAAATATTTGATTTTTGGGGGATAGATTTCATGGGCCCATTTCCACCATCATTTGGATTTTATATATTTTAGTTGCAGTCGATTATGACACAAAATGGGTCGAGACAATTCCTTGTCGGAACAATGATCACACAACTGTGATCAAATTTTTAAAAACATGTTGAGTCGATTTGGAATCCTTGCACCATCATAAGTGATGAAGGTAAAAATTTTTATAGTAGACCCTTTGAGTCCTTAATGAAAAAGTATGGAGTCACACATAATGTTTCCACCTCCTATCACCCCCAGAGAAACGGACAAGTTGAATTAGCGAATAGAGAAATTAAACAAATTTTAGAAAAAAATGGTTAACCCAAATCGCAAAGATTGGTCTCTTCGACTGACTGATACACTCTGGGCATATCAAATAGCTTTCAAAATATCTTTGGGAATGTCCCCCCTATCGTCTAGTTTATGGAAAACCTTGTCATTTTCCTGTGGAACTTGAGCATAAAGTATTTTGGGCTATTAAAGCATTCAATTACCTTGAAAATGCTGGTCAAGAACGTAAATCGTAATTAAATGAAATTGAAGAGTTAAGGAATGATTCATATAAGAATATGAAAATTCTTAAAGCTAAAACTAAGGCCTTTCATGATAGTCGAATTTCACAAAAAAATATTTGAAGTTGGTCAAAAAGTTTTGCTTTATAATTCTCGTTTTCATTTATTTCCTGGAAAATTAAAATCCAAATGAAGTGGCCCATTTATTGTGAAACACGTTTATCCATATGGGGCTATTGACAGTGAGAATCCTAGGGATGGTGATATATTTAAAGTAAATGGACAACGTCTGAAATATTTTTTGGAGTGCTCAAAATTTCAAGAAACTTTTTTCATGTCAAACCCAGTATACCTTGATTGATGTAAGTTTCTTTTATTTTATGTTTAATATTTCTCTAGTTTCCATTTTTCGTAGTTTTGTAACATTTTTGTTTTTTATTTTTTATCTCACACCCCGGTAAAGCAGTGGATAATGGTACTCCGTGACTCAAAGTCGGTTATTTCAGTCTCCTAAAATTACTGATTCCCTACAAACCAAAGCATGGAAGAAACTCTCGCAAACCTCTAGAAATATTTTCCTTCTCTTCCCCAAAAGAAAAAAAATTTCAAAGCACACACTGAAAAGATGAGGCTTATTATGATTCATGGTATTCCTAGTGATATCCGTTGGGTAATTGAAGCAAAAGTTTGCTTGGCATGTGAGTCATCTGACTCTTTCATTTCTTACATGTCTGGTTTAGGGAAAATCACATATTCTAAAAAAACTAAAGCATGGAAGAAACTCTCACTTAGGTGTTTGTTATAAGTGTGCACGTTGTACGTGCAACACTTGTTGTCATTCTTTTGGAATGGTGTTTGATAATCGTGAAGATAAAATTAAATTCATTAGGGATGGCTTGAGTAAGGAGTCTTTGGATGATATATCATTGACTCTTGAGACGCATCCTAGTGGATATGTTCATCGAGAGATTCACAAGTTACATACACAATTTCAAAAAGAAAGAAAACAATACAGTCTCGGGAATATGACTTTAAAAGACCCTATTTGCCAATTTATAACAAAGTTGGATGGGAAGCCTATCCCCAACCCATAGAGGGCATTCAAGCCGTTACTGGACGTAAAACCAGAAGAAGATGTGAGCCACAATCACAACTACCAGTATATATTTTTTTTAAATTATTGCGTCGATTTCCTTTACTTTAAATTACTGTTTTGATTTACTTTTTGCTGATAATTCTAACCTTTTTGTTCACGATCTATTTTCCTAATAATTATCATTTTGTAGGTATTAGTACATTTATCACTCACCCTTTTCAGGATCTATAAATTTAACTCGTCACTTCTCTCTCTTCAACACATCTAGCTAAGAGAGATAGCACAAATGGAGACAACTTCCAAATGACGATTCACTAATATCTATCTGTTTTATGGAACTAGCTACGGAACTAAACTAGAATTTGTTGAGGCTGCAAGAGAATTGGGTAGAGTTATGGCAAACAAAAACATGCACTTAGTATATGACGGTGTCAATCTTGGATTGATGGAGTTTATTTCAAAAGTTGTACAAGAAGGTGGCAGTCAAGTTTTGGGGATCATCCCAAAACCCTTAACAGAGGACAACATCATCGGAAAATCAAATGGAGAAGAATGTATTATCTCAGATATGTCTAAAAGACTCACTGAAATGATCAATCATGTTGATGTTTTCATTGCTTTACCAGGTGGGCTATGAACGTTGGAAGAAATATTCACAGTTGCGTCATGGGCAAACTTGAATATTCACCAAAACCCATTAGGCTGTTTAATGTTAATGGATTTTTTAATTTCCTTTTTGTATTTCTTGAAGATGCCAAAAGAAATCGGTTTATTTCAAAACTAGTAAGAGATATCTTCCTAACTGTAAGAAAAAATGATGATTTAATTGACCAACTCTTAGCTTATTAACCAAGAATCGACCCTATTCTTTCCAAGTTGAACTGTTCTGGTAACGATCGTGGCAAAAAACGCAAAGTAAACCTGGACCTTAATCTGTAATCTTTAGTTGTAGCTGTAACTGTCAATTCCACAATAACCAGGTGATATCTTCTACGCTCTACTTCTCTTTCTTTAAACATTGGGGACAATGTCTCATTTTGGTTGGGAGGGAGAAGATAGTTTACTAGATAATTTTCATGTTTGTTTCATTAATTTTTTTTTTAAAAAAAGTTTTTACTTTGTTGTTATTTTGTGTGTAAGAATATATATCAATATTTATACACACAAACTAACAACAAATTTGTTTTCTAAAGCAAGTGGAATTGTTGTTCAGAGGTGGCTGTGTAAGGAGTTTTCACTCTTGAGACGCATCTCAATATAATTCGTAACAAGTTATTTGTTGTTCCTTTCTTTTTGAATCATTTAAATTTGTGAATTCTTCATAATATTGATTAAATTTGATCTTTATATGCTCATCTGACAGATATTATCATCAACATGGTAACATATGATCATGGGTGGTAAGTGAAATTATGTAATACTCAGTTCTCTAGTCTGTTGGAGGTAACACCTAAAAGCAGTGAGATTTATATATATTAAAAAAAATGGAGTTTGAATAAAGTTCGTTTCCGTAGCCTCTTTAAGTCGAGCAATTAAGTCTTTAGGGATGTCTTAACACTTAGTACCATAAGGCCAACTGGTTTGGGAATTACTGGCCGAAAGCTCGTTACAAGGGTTAAAAAGAAAGCTTAAGGGAATCAGACACTTTTTATCTGAGATCCGAGCCATTAAGTCCGTAGGGGTGTCTTAACACCTAGTGCCCTAAAACCAACTGGTTTGGGAGTCACTGGCCTAAAGTTTGATACATAGATTGAAGATATGGTTTGGACACTTTTTATTTGAGATCCGAGCAATTAAGTCTGTATGGGTGTTTTAACACCTAGTGCCCTAAAACCAACTGGTTTAGAAGTCAATAACCCAAAGTTCGATACATGGATTGAAGATATGTTTATAAATAAACTTTCACTGCCAAAATATGTAAACTCTAATATAATTTTAGGACGAAAATATTACTCTCTTTTCAACAAATACATGTGATATTGTGGGAACAATATATTGATTAATACCTTGTTTTATGAGTATATAGGAGAATGGTAAGAAGTAGAGGAGAAGTCATTTATTTGATTATTTAGAAAGAAAGAAAACATTGTTGACTTAGGTAAGAATTTTTCTTTTAGATTACACTTGAATTACTATGGACTAGTAATAAGCTGGTTGGGGGTGTGATGAATACTAAGAAGTGCATATTTATTATACGATAAGACAATCATTTTACACTTATAATTTCAATAATCCCCTTAAATTTACACATTTGTGAAATAATATTTTAAATTATGTTTTGAGTGTTTTTATTGTGTTATTTTATGTTATTTGATAGGTAAAATACTGCTTGGAAGCTCGACAGGACAAACCAAACTTGGAAAAATGGGCAAAAATGAAAATTCAGTTCCGCGTCGCGACGAAGACACCACCGAATGCGTTATTCTCTCAACATGTGTCCCCATCGTGGCACTCGCATCGTGACGTATGGAGCCTTGGCGTTGCGACGCGTCGACCAAATTTTTCCTAAAATTGAAACGTCCAGCAGAATAAATTTTCATACTTTCTTTCCGGATTCCTCTATAGATTTTGGAGAGAGAGTGTCTTGTGTGTTTATTTATTTAAATTTTTTTATAATGTCTTTTTCTTTCAGTAATAAAATTACGAGTATGTTTAATTACAAAATGAGTAGCTAATTTCTTTTCACCGGGGTAATGGGTAAAGCTTTTATAATGAAAACTTAGATCAATCTCACATATATTATAATAAATAAATTGTAATCTAATGATTAAAACTTGATTTAGATCTAGATTAATTATTGACAATATTGGTTACCGCCTATATGGCTGGTTTTATCTTGCTACCGCCTATATGGCTAGTTTTATCTTTCTACTGCCTATATGGCTGGTTTTATCTTGCTACCACCTATATGGATGGTTTTATACGATTTTGGCATAATTAAGTACCTTGGTAGGACTTGTTATAGAAAAACGGTATCACCGTCTATATGGCTAGTTTTATACGGTATCACCATCTTTACGGGTGGTTTTATGTTTTTGGCATACTTAGTACCTTGGCAGGACTAGTTATTGACAGAAATGACTACCGCATTTGTGGCTGGTTCTATATATTGGCATAATTAATTCCTGAGATAAATTAATTGAGTAACAATGGCAATTTATATATTATAATTAAGTGATATTTCTAGATTTGAAATATTAAAAGTGGATCCCCCAACTCCAGCATTTCATTTTTTTACTACATTTTCACTTAAGAGTTTCCAACAAATCCAACAAATCAAACCATTTTATGTTCGCTCTACTTATCATTCTATTTTACTAAATTTATTTCCTGTGGATCGACCCCGGACTTACTGGGTTATTTTATTACTTCGACACTCTTATACTTGGGAGTAAAATAATATTTTTTGAGCGTGTCACACTACTCATTAGGGTTGACCTCAGTATTACTAGGAAACACCCATTTCTGATTAGCCATAGAAGAAGCAATTTGTCCAATCTGCAATTCTAAAGACTTCATTGTTGCTCTGATATTGCCCATATGTGTTTCAATATTGTTCAGCCTTGACTACTTCTTCTCAAACCTCTATGAAGTTTTAGCAACAAACGTGCTCATGAGGTCTTCTAGGGAAGAATTCTGCTCTGATATTTGATTGTTGAAGCCAAAATGAGGTTGCAATACATTATATTTGTTAGAAAATGACAAGTTCAGATGATAATAGTTAGGCATAGGATTGCCTCTATAGTTGTTGAAGTTCCGATTATTCACATATTGGACTTGTTCAAAATTTGCTCCTTCGTCTGGTAAGATAATTCTATTAGCCGTAGCTACTTCAATGGATGGTTGCCCTCTTTGATTGGTAAATACTGCTAGATGAGTCATGAGAGATGACACTTGAGCTGTAAGTGAAACAATATAATCTACCTAATATATACCAGCCACCTTAGTCACAGTAGAGCGTTCACTTAGCCATTGGAAATTATTAATGGCCATTTCCTTCAGCAGAGCATAGGCATCTTCAAAAGATTTCTTGAACAATGTTTCTCCAGCAACTGTATCAACCATGGTTCTATTAAGACCATTCAACCCATTGTAAAATAACTGAATCTGAACCCAGTCTTTGAAATTATGTTGTGGGCATCTCCTGAGTAAATCTTTAAAGCGCTCACGGGTCTCGTACAGATTCTCAGTCTCCAACTGCTTAAATATGCTTATTGTTATTCTTAGTTGGGCTGATTTAGCTGGTGGAAAGAACCTCGCAAGAAATATTGTAGCCATATCCTGTCATGTCATGATGCTTCCCATCGGTATTGATTGTAGCCAACCCCTCGCTTTGTCCCTTAAAGAGAATGAAAATAAGCGTAGCCTGATGATCTTTTTGTTCACATCATTCATCTTTATGGTATCTGCCATATCCTTAAGTGAACATTGGGATCCTCTACAGCTGAACCCCCAAACTGGTTCTTTTGCACCATGTTGATCAATGCAGGTTTCAGTTCAAAGTTATTGGCATTGATTGGTGGGTTCGCAATCCCAGAATAATTATCGTCTATGACCGGCTTGAAGTGATCTCGGATTGCCACCTGGCGTGGGTTGTTCTCTATATTTTTAGCTGTCATTGTTTCCTTCTCAATTTTCCTTTCTTTCCTTAGTCTCCTCGTTGTTCTTTCTATTTCAGGATCAAACAGCAGCGAGTCAAGACTTGTGGATCTTCGCATTCACTGAAGTATAGAAAAAGAAGAAAAAAGTACTAAAATAATAAATAATAAATAATTAAAAATTAAAAATCTAAATTAAAACTAAGGTTATTTGGTAATAGTGTTAATGTGAATTAGATTAACAATCCCCGGCAACGGCGCCAAGAACTTGTTGTGATATTTTATATCGTATCGTAAGTGTACGATATCAAGTTTTAGTAAAGATAAGTGAAAGAGTGTCGAACCCACGTGGATTGTATTCAACTCACACTAAGTACTATAATTAGTAAACCTAACTTTATTTAGAAAGTAACTAAATTTAGATTAAAACTAAATAATTAAGAAACAAAACGTTTGATAAAGATATACCAGGATATGAGAGATTCTAGAGTCTGATTTCACCTAGCTATCCCCTATGTATTTGTTATTCCAACCAATTCTTATTCAATTTAGTAGTTTATAAGCCAAGAACCCTAAATTATTCTAACTCCCTCTCCCGAGTTCCGAGTGAATATATTATCAATTACGGACTGCGATATCCCTATAAAAATCTAATAATTAACAATTCATTACGCTCTGTGATTTTTTGTTAATGACCTCGAATGGATTATAGATTCTCTCGAACTCTACAAATATCCAAAATTATATTCTCTAGATCCTATTCAAAATCCATTTCTCCCGAGCGATAGATTCTAAACATGCATCATCTCAATTTGTGGCCAAAAAAACAATAAGCATTAAACACAAGAGAATGTAAATAAACTGAATTAAAACTTTATAACAACCAATTGGTAATCAATACATAGGTTCAAGCATTGGCTACATCATCCTCTAGAATAATAGAGTTAGTTCATGACCAAATAATAAAACAATGAAAGCATGGCCAAAAACATAATAGAAATCATTAGAGTTTAAAGATAGAAACTATAAGATTAAACTCGAATCGAATCTCTTCGTCATCGGACGTCACCGCCTTATGGAAGAAAAGTTACATGTGTTCCGTTGACACCATATGAGGTTTTTGAAGACCAAATGAAGCTATAAGCTTCCACATAAAAAAAACACCCAAGGAAGTGGCTGAGAGTGTGAGTCAAGGGGGTGAGGTTGAGAGTTTCAAAGGTTTAAGTGAAAGAAATACTGAACGTAAACAAAAGAAAGATAGTGGGGGTAGAGTGAAAAATAGTTTCTTTACTAAAGTAGGGGGAAGTGAGGAGAGAGTATACCAAGAACAAAGTTATGATCCTTCTTTTTTATAAAGAAACACTCCTAAGTTCTGAGGAAACGAACCCTAACACATTTTTTCCCATTGTGTTTACTTCTTTATTACATGATTACTATGATGTATTTACAGAGGAGATACCTTCTGGCTTACCACCACTTCAAGGTATTGAACATCAGATCGACTTTATCCCAGGAGCGGTCATTCCTAATAGATCAACCTATCAAAGTAATCCTAATGAAACTAAGGAGCTTCAAAGGCAAGTAGAGGAGTTGATGAGCAAAGGGTACGTACGAAAGAGCATGAGTCCATGCGCGATTCTAGTCTTATTGGTACTAAAGAAAGATGGCACATGGAGAATGCGCGTGGATTGTCGAACAGTCAATAAGTATCACTACCCAATCCCTAAATTAGATGATATGTTAGATGAATTATATGGGTCTTATATTTTTTCTAAAATTGATCTTAAAAGTGGGCATCATCTGATTAGGATGTGAGAATAGGCTGAATGGAAGACTACTTTTAAAAATAAATATGGGCTATATGAGTGACTTGTGATGCCATTTGGGATTATAAATGCCCCTAGAACTTTTATGCGTGTAATAAATCATGTTTTGCATGCTTTTTTAGGTAAATTTATCGTTGTGTATTTAGATGATATTTTAGTGTACAGTAAGAATTTAAATGAGCATGTAGGACATGTGCGATCTGTGCTTGATGTTTTGAGAAAAGAATTGTTGTATGCTAATCTTAAAAATGTAGTTTTTGCATGGAAAAAGTTGTATTCCGAGGGTATTTCATTAGTGCGCAAGGCATTAAGGTCAATGAGGAAAAGGTTATGGCCATTTGTGAGTGGCCAACACTTAAGAACATCACTGAGGTTAGGAGTTTCCATGGTCTAGCTAGTTTCTATAGGAGGTTTGTAAAAGACTTTAGCACTATTGCAGCACCACTCACTAAGTCATAAAGAAAAATGTGTTCTTATTGGGGGGAAGAACAAGAGAGTGTATTTACACTTCTTAAAGATCGTTTATGTTCTACGCTTGTTTTAGCAACCAAACTTTCGAGATTGAGTGTGATGCTTTAGGTGTTGGCATTTGAGACATTTTTATGCAAGATCGATGTCCTATAACTTTCTTTAGTGAAAAAGTAAATGGTGCGGTGCTACGATACTTGGCCTACGACAAAGAGTTTTATGCCCTAGACAGAGCTCTGAAGACTTGGTATCAATTATCTATGGCCAAAGGAGTTTGTGATTCACACCGATCATAAATTTCTACAGCACATCAAAGGCCAAGAAAAGCTTAACAAAAGGCATGCCAAATGGATGGAATTCATGGAGACCTTCCCATATGTCATCAATATAAGCAAGGTAATAAGAATGTGGTTGCTGACTCATTGTCACACAGGAATATTTTACTTACGTCCTTGAGTTCTAAATTCCTTGGTTTTGAAAATTATAAAGGACTTTTATGTGAATGATAATGACTTTGTTGAGATTTACAATGCACGTGAAAAAGGCACATGTGATAAATTTTACAGACAATATGACTTTTTATTTAAAGAGAATAAATTATGTGTGCCTAGTTATTCCATGTGTGAGTTATTGATGCGTGAAGCACATAGTGGGGGCTTATGAGTCATTTTGGTGTTAATAAAACATTAGATATCTTAAATGAGTATTTTTATTGGCCTAAAATGAAGAAGCATGGCATGCATATTTGTGATGGGTGCATTACTTATAGGAAGGAAAAACATAAAGTTCGACCACATAGGCTTTATACCCTATTACCTGTTCCTCAAGCGTTGTGGGTGGATGTTTCCATGGACTTTGTGTTAGGATTGCCTAGATCTGGGAAAGGACGAGATTTTATTTTTATTTTAGTTTATCATTTTAGCAAGATGGCACACTTTATTATATGTCACAAAGCATATGATGCCACACACATTGCTGGCCTATTGTTTAAGAGGTTGTTCGTTTACATGGAGTGCCTCGAAATATAGTATCGGACATGGATGGGAAGTTTTTAAGTCACTTTTGGAAAATTTTGTGTGGTAAGCTGGGAACTAAACTTTTCTTTTCCACCACTTTTCATCCACATACTGATGGTCATACCGAAGTTGTTAACAGGACTCTGTCCCAACTCTTCCATACTATTATTTCTAAGAATTTGAAGTCATGAGAAGAATATTTGTCTTTCATCGAGTTTGTATATAATCGTAGTATTCATTCCACTAATTCTTATTCTCCTTTTGAAATTGTGTATGCTCTTAACTCACTAACGCCTTTGGACTTATTGCCTTTGCCCGTTGATGAGAAGGTTAGTCTGGATGGTAAGCGCAAGGCCGATTTGGTCAAGTCCATTCATGAGACAGGACGAAAGTATATTGAGAAGAAGAATGAACAATATGCCTCTCATCCTAACAAGGGTAGACGCCACGTATCATTCAAACCAGGCGATTGGGTTTGGGTGAATATGCTCAAAAAGTGATTCTCAAAACAACGTCAGTCCAAGCTCCAACCCAGAGGCGATGGCCCATTTCAGATTCTTGAGAAGATCAATAACAACGTCTATAAAGTGGATTTTCCAGGTGAATATAATGTTTCTGCTTCATTTAATAGTTCTGATCTATCTTTATTTGATACAGATTTGATAAGGCCCAAGATACAGCCCATGATCCACAAGGACTGACCACTACCGTGCATGTTCCAGAGGATCCAATCATGAGGTCTCCAGCTAAGAAGATCCAGGAAGCAATGCATGGATTCGTATAGAGGACCATATCCAACTATTCACGAGCCTCTACTACATTGAGTATGGGCTTGAAGCTAGACGATCCAATGGTGGTGAACCTTATTCAGGCCGTAGAGCATCAAGATACTTGGGCCTACATTAGCATATTTATTTATTAGTTATTATTATTTTATTTTAGGCTTGACATTTGTTTTAATTCGGCCCTTTTATTTATGTTGGCATATTACTTAAGATTTATTATTATGTTTGGGAATTAGGTTAAGCGTGCATAGGTTTTCACGTGGGGTTAGCCTAGGTTAGTTTTAGGATACACGTCTGTTTACGTGTGGGTAGTTTGGTCTTTTCATATTTTGAGTTAGGGTTTTGGTTAAAGCCTCATTATAAAAGGCTAACTTTGGCTCTGTTTTCATGAACCCATCTTTTAATAAAATATACTATTTTTGTAAGCTTTGAGAAACCCTCAACTTGTTCTCACAAGTTTTGGCTTATCAAAGGTTTGCTAACCCTTTGTGGCGCCCTCATTAGCACTCTAGGTTTCAGTTACTTGTTCTTATAGATTTAGAGTTTCAACCGAACTGCCTTGTCTTTCTTGGGAATGATCTCAATCTCGTGTGGGTTTGGTTAGCTTGTTTCAGACAGGTTGGCTCTATTTTCATGAACCCATCTTTTAATATATTAGACTATATTCGTGAGCTTTGAGAAACCCTCAACTTATTTTCACTGGTTTTGGCTTATCAAAGGTATGCTAACTCTTTGTGACACCCTCATTAGCACTCTAGGTTTTTTTACTTGTTCTTCATAGGTTTAGAGTTTCAACTAAACAGTATTGGCTTTCATGGGAACGATCTCAATCTCATGTGGGTTTGTTTGGCTTGTTCTAGGCAAGTTCTCACCATAAAATACTTTTTACTACCTTTAGATTATACAACATCAATATCACATATATCAGTATGAATAAGTTCCAAAGGTTCAGAACTTCATTCCATGGAATGAAAATATTTTCTATTCATTTTCGCTTCAACACATGCTTCACATTTATGTTGGTTTTCAATTATAAACTTACGTATAAGGTCCATGTTAATTAATTTACACATTGTATCATAACTAATATGTCTCAACCTACCATGCTTTATATTTTGTGACTCAATAACAAAAGCAGAAGATGCAGCTTTATTATTACTAGCACTGTGTCGATTGACAGTCATTAGATTGAACTTGGAAAAGCCCTTAGTGAGGTATCATTTTCCCACATAGACATCATTTTTTGTCAAATTTATCAGAAACAAATACAAGTTTAAAGCCATTATTGCTAAGAAATGATCCTGAAACTAGATTCTTCTTGTTGTCTGAAACATGCAGTATTCATCTTCAGAATCATTGTGCCTTGACCTAACAATTTGGAGGTGGAAGAATTTCGCATGGTCAATTGGTCTCCATTATCGACCTTTTGATATGTAAAAAACATCATGCTCTCTGCACATATGTGGCGAGTAGCTCCAATGTCTATCCACCATTCTCTCGGGTTTGCAACCAAGTAGGCTTCAGTTACAACTACTGAAAGGTTCAACTTTAAGATCTCATCAGTTATCATCTCATCTTCAGCAACATGAGCCTAATTTTTCTTTTTCTTACCCTTGTCCTGAGAATTCTTATTTCTACAGTCCCTTGCCATGTGACCACTTTTCCCATAGATATAGCACTTCCCCCTAAACTTCTTATTTCCTGGGGAAGAATCAACCTCACTGTTCTTTCTCTTTTTTCTACTTTTCGTACCTTCATTGATGTTGGCCTTAGACTCCATAGTCTTGTAGCTAACCTTCTCAGACTTCCAATTATCCTCTTCGATTCTCAATCGAACTCAAAAATATTCAAGACTCATCTAATTCTTCTTGTGTTTTAGATAACTCATGAAGTCCTTTCATGTTGGAGGTAACTTCTCAATGATTGTGGCAACTTGAAACGTCTCACAGAGTTTCATTCCTTCATCCAGTATTTCATGAATGATATGTAGGAAACCGTTTTCTTTTGCGCTGTGGAAGTTGCGGATGTGGTGGCACCGGATCTTTAAAATTTCTTTGCCTTCTCCTTTATTGAAGTCGAACTCCACCAAACACTTAATGAATTTCATTAGAAATTCTACTGTAGAATCAACCACCTAATCTTCTGAGCTATATCTCGAAACCAACAAACCGAAGTGTGGGCTTCACTCACAAAATGCAACCTCAAAACTATTTAGAGAAGTATCAAACTCTAAACTATTTAGAGAAATGATATTGTCACAAATTCTTTTGGAAAGATGAACTAGATCAATATCTAACTCAAGTAGAATTTTTATGTCTTAACAATTAAGAAAAAAATTCTTGACTTTCAAACTCTCTCACAACTTTTGTGTTTGCTTGAATTTTCTCTCTAACTCTAATTTGTTGAAATTGGTGTAAATTATTTTTGCAAAAAATCACTCTATTTATGGAGTAGAGAATGTAGAGAATTTATTCTTTCCAACTTCAACCACCAAAATTCACTCACCATTTTAAATGGCAAAAACACTTGAGTGGATTATCCATCAAATCCATTAATTAATGGAATAAGTTAGGTAATTAGGTCAAAACTAATTAACAAAAACTTGGTGGATGATTTGGCAAACCATTAAGGCTTGTCTTGATAATGCATTTACCATTATCAAATAATGATATCATAATTATCTCATAAATATTCATTATCATTATTATGATGTAATAATTATCTCATAATTATTATTTGATTATCTAATAATCATAAGATATTAGAAAACAGTATATTAAACTAATTTAATATTATTTTCATTTGTGACAAAAATCATATTAATAATATTTTAATATAATGTGAGCATATTATTAGACAGTCTAATTATATTAGGTTTGCTACAGTTAATCGAGCTAGCACGGGGACCAAATAGACCTACGATACCGAACTCCAATAATTACGAAATATTAATTAAACTTTTTAATTAAATATTACGAATTATTAACTCCGCGTTATTCCACTAAAAACTCGAAGTTGAACTCATGTTACCGTAGATGGAAAATATAAGCCGAACAACTTCGGTGTCCATCGATATAGTCACTACATATGGATATAGCCCTTCATAAATATCTTATAAATAGAGTCGGGTCATAAGTCCATTATACCTCTCTAAATATTTTGTCTCTTAAGCACCATTGATTCTATAATGAACAATTAATTCATAACAATTATGAATATAATACTTTCTATTCGTAATAGGAAAGTTGAGCGCTCAAAATTGTTCAAGTCTCGAATCAACTCTTAAAAGATATATTCTTCTACTTCTCGAAAGAATGAGTGAATTCCATATCTATGTAAAATGTTCACAGCTACACACCAACCCATATCTCCAAAATACGTAGTTATTGGCAGGGACTGCTACACCAACCTCACCATAGTAAATCAAAGGACACAGCCTGACATGCAGGAGTTCGTAGTACACTCAGGATTAAGATCGAATCCATATATGACCATCTATTAGATAAAATGAATTTCTTACGTTAACATATATTAAAAGAAATTCGTATTTATCTGAGTCCAGTCCTATATGATCTCATCATACAAGGTGCCTCTATTACCATGTCATTACATGAATGATCCTGAATCAAGGTCTTCATACAAGTATAGAATGGACCGCAGCTATAGATATACCACAAACAAAGTACCCTCTTTGTTTTCTCTCTATGGACTATTTAGATTACTAACTTCAGGCTTAAATCCTTTTGTGTATCAAACATACACTAAGTCTGAAAGTACAAGAGTAATCAAGGTAAACAAGACAATTGGACAATATACAATTTAAATCAAACAACTTTGATAAATGAATAATGCATTTATAATTATTACAATAATCAATTCCGTTTTAAAACACATGAAGTTCTGGGGCATAAAGCCCAACAATCTCCCACTTGAACTAGAGCAAATGGGACATGTCATATAATCTTAAACTTTTTAGGTGACCTTCAAAAATTGTAGCCGATAAGGTCTTTGTAAACGGATCAGCTGGGTTGTCTGCGGATGGAATCTACGTGACAATGATATCTCCTCTCTACACTATCTCTTTGATAAGGTGATATTTTCTCTCAATATGCTTACCCCGCTTATGGTTTCTTGGTTCCTTGGAATTCGCCACTGCTCCACTATTATCACAATAAAGTGTGAGTGGTTTATCCATATCTGGAACAACTTCCAGATCTGCCAAGAATTTACGGAGCCAGACTACTTCTTTAACTGCTTCACAAGCTACTACATATTCAGCCTCCATGGTGGAGTCAGCAATACAAGATTGCTTTATGCTCCTCCATACAATAGCTCCACAACCTAGGGTGAATACTGATCCGGATGTTGATTTCCTAGAATCTACATCCGTCTGAAAATCAGAGTCTGTATATCCCTTGAGGATCATATCCTCACCAGAATATACAAGCATATAATTTCTCGTTCTCCGAAGATACTTGAGAATGTGTTTCACCGCCACCAAATGATCTAATCTTGGGTTGGATTGAAACCTACTGACTACTCCCACTGTAAAATAGATGCCCGATCTCGTGCATAACATAGCATACATAAGACTTCCAACTGTTGAAGCATATGGAATATGTCTCATCTCCTCAACTACTTGAGGTGTCTTAGGAGACTGTTCATTAGACAAATGAATTCCATGTCTGAAAGGTAAATTACCTTTCTTGGAATTCTGCAGTCCAAATCGCACAAGAATCTTTTCGATATATGATGCTTGAGACATTTCTAACAGTTGTTTCTTGCGATCCCGAATGATCTGGATCCCAAGTACATAA
>SKCR01003712.1:0-26810 GCA_019454045.1 Zanthoxylum bungeanum
CCCACTATTTTTATCAAGTCTCTAACCCTCTGTTGAGAACTCGGGAAATCCTATTTCCTAGTGGGCTAGGATCCCGTTAAATAACACACAACCTTGACTTGGCCAACAAGCTGTATGCTATTTAACTAGGTAGATCTCAAAGATCAATTGGATCCCATCCAATTCCTAGATCCGGTTAGGTGGACATCCAAGTCCAAAACATATGTATATTTACTTATGCCATGTATCTAATACATTTTCCTAATCATATCCTCCGAACCATCTAGGCATTGCTTTGGCACAACAAACCTAATGATTCCGGTTAAGCGGGACCCATTGACAAGGAAAGTTTCGTAATCAATGTCGTTGGACAAGAAGTGATCTTGACTTGGCCAACAAATCACAACTTGGACAAGACACCGATGTGGACAAAACTCTCATGATTCAAGTACATCCTCAATTGACAAGGGTCTGACTTTGGCCAACAAACCAATGCCAATTTTGGATCTTGAACAAGAATCATTCAATGGAAGGATAATTGCTTAATATAAATTGAGGGATTTTGCGTAATTGGCAACCAATTTATTATCTTTGTTAGGTCTCATCAACATACCACCCTTAAGCATGCTTCTAAAACATCATAAAGTGCATAAAGTAAATTAATAGTGATATACGGATGGATATATTAAAACAACTTGTTCCTAGAAAAAATCACTCCCCTTTCCACTCCCTGCTAGCAATATTCTACTTCTACCCAATTACATAATACAATAAGAGAAACCTCATTTACATTGAGGGGAATTAGGTGAGAAGAGAATACAAAGAGATAAAAGAGATAAGGCTGGACACGCAGGTCCAATTTATAAATTCTAAATTTACAATAATTTCGAAAATTACCCTTTCCTTCTAATATCCATCCGCTTACACTATTCATTCATCACATACATGTATATTCATTCAAGACATGCTATACAATCAATCTAATCCAATTAATTGTCTTTGTTTAAGTGATCATCCAATGTTCAAATCAACGGTTTTGATTTTGCGCGAGTCCAACTCGTTTGAGAATAAGTACATAAGGTACGAATTCACGAATTATTATCGAACTACCCGTTAAATCCCCGTTAAATCCAATTTAAGTCGCATTCAATATTAATCAATATATTTAATTCCAAATTAAATGTTTACACTTTTAATGTGCTTTTAAAGATTAGATTCTAAATCTTATCAAATTGGGTCTCCAAGCCCAACTAACATCCAATGTGTGTTTAATTAAAGTCTGATGGGCTTTCAATTGATTTATCAAGGCTTGGGCTTTGGTCAATGTGGGTCAAACCCAATTACCAAGCCCAAATAAGGAATCACCCTTAAGTGCCATAAAATCAATTTCAAGCCCATAAGGCCCAATTAAACATAAAAGCCCATTAATTAAATTTTAATATTCCAAATTTTAAAATTCAATTAATTAAAGTGTAATTGCATGATTAATTCATTAAACCAAATATTTCCAAAAACACCAATTTAATTTATTAATCATCAATTGTTCAAAACACTTGTCTAACATTTATTTGAACAAAAAATCAAGTCCTTTAACATGTCATGTTGTATTCGGCCAAGAGGGATTTTTGCGATTCGATTTGTTTTTCAATCCAATTGAATCACTAATCTATTACTCGTTATTTTTAAGATCAAATGAACTTGAAAGCAAAAAAAAAATTCAATTAAGTGAAAGGACCTCCATTTTCGGTCAAAGCAATAATTTTGGGAAAAATCATCCAATGCATTTTTCTCAAAATTGATCATGTATTACATCAAATATCATACATATAAGCATACTCAAATCATCTAATGAACTTGTGCATGCAAAATACCAAACCAGTAAAATGACCTACACATTCGGCCAAGGCATCAATTTTGGGGAAAAATTATCCAATGCATTTTTCTCAAAATTGATCATGTATTATATCAAATATCATACATATAAGCATACTCAAATCATCTAATGAACTTGTGCATGCAAAATATCAACTTAGTGGAAGTACCTCACATTCGGCCAAAGCAACATTTTGGGGAAAAATCATCCAATGCATTCTTCTCAAAATTGATCATGTATTATATCAAATATACATACATATAATCATGCTTAAGTCATCAAATAAACTTGTGCATGAAAAATTCAAACCAATGGAAGCACCTCCACATTCGGCCAAGACAACCACTTTGGGGAAAAATCATCCAATGCATTTTTCTTAAAATTGATCATGTAATATATCATATAACATACATATAAGCATACTCTAACATCCAATTTAACAAGAACATGCTTCAATCAATTTTCCCCAAATTAACCCTAATGTATTTCATGCTTAAACATGGCTCTATGATACCATTGTTGGTTTCTATAATTAGTCCCAAAGAAAGATTAAGCCATAGAAATACAAATAACATACATGCAAAGCTAAAAACATGGCGGAATCATATTTACTAAGCTTTGTGACGAAAATGGTGAAGACAATCCTTGAGTCTTCAAGGTGGAAGTTTTGGCCAAGCAAGAAGATGGAGAGAAGCTTCAAATCTTCAAGTGTTCCAAGCTCCAAGGTTGTTTCCCTATCACCTCTTTTGATCCTTGCTTGTGCTAGCAAAAATGGAGAATGAAAAACAATTTTTCTGCCTTTGGTTGAAGCTCACGGCGTGAGCAAGGGAGAGGAAGAGGGAGAGTATGACTTATCAATTTTTGTTCTCCTTTTGTTTCTTAAACCGTGAGAGCCAAATGAAAAGCAAATGAAATGATATCAAATACCAAATGAATTTGTTAATCAAAAAACCCTTCAAAAACCGTGAAAGGTTTTTCCCTCCAAAGGAAAATTCATCATTTGCCATCATTATCTCACATTGAGAATAGAGACAATTTATCATCCCTTAAAGGTGACTAGATACATCCATCATCTATTCGTATCAAGTAATGAGATATCGCGATGTGATTTGCGGATTCCACCCGTTTCAAAATACGAATGTGTCCGCAAACACTTTCGGGCCCAAATTCGCTAATTCCGAATTAACGAATTTCCATCGCGACGAGAATTAAATAATTACGCCTAGCGGAATTATTATTCTGATCGCTAACGAATTAATTCCAAATTAATTCTTTTGCCCGAATTAAAATCCGATTTTAATTCCGCGTCGAAATCTAATTTCGTTTAATAATATATCGATATATTATTTTATCGATTAATTCCAAATTAATCGATCTCTCTCTCTCTCTCCTAATAAGGCATTTTATCCAAGATAAAGTTTCTCCGTAATTAATCCAAGATTAATAAAGTTCGAATCAAACATCATAGGTGAATCTTCAGGAAGCGACCCAAGAGATCTACGGATATGTTGGCAGTAAATACGGTCGTTGGATAATCCAAACACGTACGTACCTCGTACTACGTTTTTACCGATTACAAGACAAGGTTGGATTCTAGCAAAGCGCCATGCCTACCCAATTCTCCAGAAATATTCTTACTGGAATATTAGATCTATATCAAGCGTAGTATACCGTAGTATTGCGTACATCGATCCAGTATCGGACGATCACATGTTAGGCCTGGGGCTGGAAATGTGTCTGCCCCGTACGAAACATATATCGGACATCAAACAACTAGTCTCTTTAAATCGGACAATCCTGACCTAGTCATATTGTCCCGACGGTTGCAACCTTTTATAGAGTACTAGTTCTGTATCCAGTGTGATCATCATCTCCATATGTCTGAAGTGATACTTCCATCTTGACATCACATCCAGTACACTACGATTCCCGAAACCCAGAAGAGGCGTACACAGAACCGGTTAAAGTCCCGAACCACCAAAACCAAAGTTTACTGATTGTCGCAAGTACTAGCGATGCAAGTCTTAGGTTAAGACCATATACACCTACCCTGATGCGGCCTCCCATAGACACGTAGACATAATACCAATGGGATTCCGCGGGGTCTATCCAGAGCGAAGCTGTTTTCCGTACCATCGGTAAAACAAACCTCCTATCGCACTTGCATAAGTATCCAATACTTAAATATATGAGAACTATGCCGTTGTGCCATCACAACTCGCACAAGTGAATACTAGTCTATTCCGCATTATCGATGTCCGATCTCGATAATACTCCGACTAGGGATATTTAATGATTAAACCTTTTATATTGATACTGTCTCATATCATCTCAATACGGAATTAATCATATGGACTTTTGCCATTAATATATTAAAGTAAATAATTTTACAAAACGGTAAAAGGCAATTTCATTATCACATAGTTAATTTTGTACAATAATACAATATCATTTACAAAACAGTGACGCTATGGGTCATAATGTCTAACAACTTCGACATTCTAAAAGGCCAAGGCTTGGCCAAGGGCTTTTGGAGTGTGGGAAAAGGGGCAAAGGCAAAATCATTATAATCTTCTGGGAAGACAAATGACATATCCAAGATGTCTGCCTAAATTGTGGCAAACGGGGACACGGAAGCGTGACAGCCGTATGGACAAAGCAGACATGAAGGAATTGAAGACGTGCAAGGCTCCGACTTCAAATATGTTTGTCATAAACGTGTTCGCAACTAGTATTAAAATTGGATTTTAGATACTGGATGTGGTATATAAATATGTACTGATGTGCAAAATCTGCTATGAGCAGGATACTGACTTCAGTTGAGATTAATCTACGAATCAGAAACGGGACGACAGTCGTTGTTTTAACCGTAGATACCTAAGTTTAGGAACTACCCTTCGGGTGTGTACTTAAATAGGAAACTGTTACAGTGTAACTAGTTTGACTAGAAACATTATCTCTATATCAAAGTATGATCCGTTGCGGATATACCTTTATATTTTAGAGCACTAAGTGTTTTATTTTATAAAGATGATATTGAGATAAACACATTAGATGTGAATAACAGTATTATATTTTGAATATAAGTAAATCTCAAAAATTATGACATGACAAACAAATAGCTCAAACTGATTTAATCAGTTGAAACTTAATTGTGGCATTGTTGTCTAGGACACAATTTAGACAAGACTCATATATCCACACTTTTGAAGAGTGGATACTAGGACAGATTTGACTCTATTGAAATAATGTCTACGAATATAGTTTATTGGGCAAAGTGCCTAAAACGCCTTTACTTGGTAAAAGTGTAAATGCCACCGATCTGTTAGCCATGGTTCATAGTGACGTAAGTGGGCCCATGTGTAGCTAGGCTAGAGGTGGATATGAATATTTCGTGACCTTTACGGATGTGGCATCGCGTTATGGTTATGTGTTTCCTTAGAAACACAAATCGAAAACTTTTAGAGTTTCGACACGAGATAGACAAACAGATCGGCTAAAGTGTAAAACCATCACGGTTGTACCATGATGAAAATACTTAAGCTGTAAGTTTCTCGTATACTTGAAAGAGTATAGTATTATTTCAATGAGGACTCCTCTCGGAACACATCATTTTGACGGTGTGTCCGAGCAGAGAAACTGAATTTTGTTGGACATGATAAGGTTAATCATGAGTCGCTCTGAGCTACCATTTCCTTCAACGGATATGCATAAACAGTGCAGAACTTATTTAGAATAAGGTTCCATAAAAATCTGTTTGACAGACTTCATATTAGATATAAATAGGAAAGAAACTTGGTTTTCTCATTCCTGAAAGATTTGGGTATGTTAGCCATATGTTTGGATGATACCAAACTATAACCCAAATCGGATAAGTGTCTAATTTGGGGGTTATCCTAGGATAACCAAAGTATAGTACTTATACAACTCACTAGAGAACAATGTAATTATTGCTCGCCATGCGGTTTTCCTAAGAGGAATACCGATATGCAGTGGTTAGTGGGAGGAAAGTAAAACTCGATGAAAAATCGGAGTAACACTATTCCAGGCACCGATTCCTTAATGGAACATAAATAGTTTATCAATGATGAAACTATTCCAATAATCTTCAAATACACAAGAACTGCGTAAGTCATAGAGAGTCAGAAAACAACCTGGGGTATAGGTTTCTGATCTCACATTATAAAGATGTCAATCTTATTGAGGAACACCAACTGACTACGTATGAGGAAGTGATACAAGGTATCGACTCCATATTATGGAAAAGTGCCATGATATCCGAAATGGATTCCATGTATACCAATTATGTTTAGACACTAGTTGTAGTACCGCAAGGCATTGTGCCTATTGGTAATATATAAGTCTTCAAGGAAGACATACATGGAAGGTAACAAACAAACGTATAAAGCTAGGCTTTTAGTGGAAAGGTATCATTATCAACATTTTGTCGATTAGGACGAAACCTTTTACCTATTGCCACGTTAAAACCATTTGGATAATGCTTGCTGATGCTGCATGTTTCATTTATGAAACATAACAGCTGAATGCCAAAACCACTTTCCTTAACGGAAACCCTTTTGGGGGATGTTTACAACATCCTGACGGTTTTGTCCTACCAAAACTAGCAAACAAGGTTTGCAGGTTATTCGATCCATGGATGGATTGAAGCAAGCATTGCATTCTTGGAATTATCGTTTTGATGTAATCATAATGGTATATGATTTAATTCAAAACGAAAATGACTCTTGTGTATATAAGGAGGTTAGTGGGAGCGCACTGACAGTGAAAGTCCTAAATAAATGATGATATATCATTTCTTGGAAATGATATTCCCATAAAACATTCGGTGAAAGCTTGGCTTTCATGAAAATTCTCCGTAGATTTCTTGGGAGAAACAACCTTTATTTTAGGAATAAAGATCTATTGGGATAGATTTAAAGTTTTTGCTACTCTCCGAGAACTCGTACATTGAAATAAATGTACGCAACATGGTGTCTCATACGCTTTGAGCATATGGAGTCACAATCAGGCCAATCCAAGTGATAGTCATTGGATTGAAGTTAAGAACATCATTTAGTATCTTAGAGGATCTAAGGATGCTATCTTATACTATGGAGAAAGAGAACTTGAAGTGAATGGGTTCACTGCTGCAAGTTTCTAAACCGATAAATCGACTATGAGTCGTAACAACGGTACTATACAGTTTGAATAACGGAACAGTGAGCTGGAAATCTTCCAAGCAAGATACTGTTACCGAATAAACAACAAAAGTGGATTATTGCTGCAGCTAAGGCAGCAATAGAAGCCTTCTGGATTGATAATAATCTAATTAGATTAGATGTAGTTCTGTTAGCAGCTGAGCTAGGCTACAGCACAGGCTAAAGAATTAATGGTCTCATCAACGATCCAGATATATACTTTGACTATTCATATGATTCGATCGGGTCATACATCATGGCGATGTGATGATCGAATAAATCGTATCATATGATAATTATGAAAATCCGCTAACGAAAGCCTTTCCTCAGCAGAAGCTTGAGCGAACCGTACATAGTTCGGGTGTAGGACACTTGAGTGACTGACTATAGGCCAAGTGGGGGATTGTTGGACAATTATGACCCATAGCGTCACTATTTGTACAGATCAAGGTGTTGTTGTACAAATTAACTATGTGACAAAGGAAATTACTTTTTTATCATTTGTGATTAGATCACCAAGATGTATAAATGGTAGAAGGTCCATATGATTAGTTCGGATTGAGATGATATGAGACAGTATCAATCCACAAAGGTTTAATCATTAAATATCCCTAGTCAGAGTATTATCGAGATTGGACATCGATAATGCAGAAAAGACTAGTATTACACTTGTGCGCGTTATGAGGGCATAACGGCATAGTTCTCATATATTTGGGTATAGGATACTCATGAAAGTGTAGTAGGAGGTTGTGTTTTACCGATGGTACAGAACACAGCTTCGCTCTGGATAGACCCCTCGGAATTCCATTGGTAGTATGACTATGTGTCTATTGAAGTCCGAATCAGGGTAGGTGTATTTGGTCTTAACCTGAGACTTGCACCGCTAATACTTGGGACAATCAATGTACTTTGGTTTTGGTCGTCCATGGCTTTAACAGGTTTTGTGTACGCCTCTTCTGGGTATATTGAGAATCATAGTGTATTGGGTGTGATGTCGAGACAGAAGTATCACTCCAGTCATAGTGGAGATGATGATCACGTATGATACATAACTTGTTCTCTTATGTACTGCAGTCATCGGGATAATATGACTAGGTCATGATTATCCGATAATAGAGACTAGTTACCAGAGATCCGATATGTGCTTCGTACGGGGCAGACACATTTCCAGCCCCAAGCCTTGCACGTGACATCCGATATACTACGCCTGATATAGATCACATATTCCTGTAAGGATATTTCTGGAGAATTGGGTAGGCATGGCGCTTTGCTAGAAGCCAACCTTGTCTTGTAAATCGGTAAAAACGTAGTACTAGGTACTTACGTGTTCGGATAGTCCGACGACCAGATTTACTGCCAAAATATTTGGGGATCTCATGGGTCGTTTCCCGAAGATTCACCGATGACGTATGACTCGCACTTTATTAATCTGGAATTAATTAGATGAGAGATGAAATTAATCTGTGATTAATTGCGGAGATATTTTATCTGGGATAAAATATTAATTAAAGAGAGAAAATGATTATTTGGAATTAATCGAGAAAATAATATATTCGATATATTATACGAAATTGGATTTCGACAGGGAATTGAAATTAGATTTTAATTCGGGCGAACGAGTTAATTTAGAATTAATTCGTAAACAACGTGAATAGTGATTTTGCTAGGCATAATTATTTAATTACGTCGTAACGGAAAATTCGTTAATTTGGAATTAGCAAACCCGAGCCCGGGAGTGTTTGCGGAAGCACTCGCATTTCGAATTCGAGTGCGGCCCACAAGTCATAACTAGCGTCAAATCACTAGTCAATCGATTGATGTGATGTCTAGTCACTTTGAGTGATATGACAACTTGTCACTTGTGATTGATGGTGGTAGTTGGAGAGCTTTCATGCTTTTGCCTTTTTGACTTTTTGAAATTCAAAATTTGGTATATGTTGAATTGATTTTGGAAATCAATTAACTAATACACAAAAACCAACTTCTTCTCTCTCATTTTTTCTCTCATCTCTCTCACGCCCAAGGGGTTGTTTCTTCTTCTTCTTTTCTGGTTTTTCCCGTGACTTGAAGAAGAGCAAAGGAAATTTTACGGCAAAATTTCCGGAGTGCTAGCACGCTTTAGGAGTCTTGCGAAGGTGATAGGGAACCGCACCCGTGAGCATGAAATCGTCATTCGAAAGCTTGGAGCTTGGTGATCCTTCCATGGTCGAAAATTGAGGAGCCCAAAACTGCCACTGCCGTGAGCATTGGAGGAGAAAAGCTTGTAGTTTTGTTGTTCCTCGCATCGCTCAACCAATCATTGTGAGTATTCTGCACCTCCTTGATGTATTCACATGTTGTTTCATTACTTAAAACGATCCCGGTTAGACCGTAGAAACCCAACAAATCAGGCCTATTTGTCTTATCTCTCATCCTCACAAGGGCCTTGGACCTCCATCTACTTGTGCAAATCCCATTATACCCCTAGAGTTCCTCGGGATGAAAATCTCCATCAACATATGTCCCCTAGTTCTCGATATCAACGCATTTGGTGAGTTGATGATGAGAACTACATAAAGGTGTATATTGTACCCATGTCCTCGGGTCTCAGGTCACAACTATCCATACTGCTTTAGGACACAGATGTTGACGACGTTGTTCTAGGCTCACGGCCTAGTTGGGAGTACAGAGTAGCCTGCGGGGGAGCAAAACCGGAGAAATTGTTGGACAATTATGACCCATAGCGTCACTATTTGTATAGATCATGGTGTTGTTGTACAAATTAACTATGTGACAAAAGAGATTGTACTCTTATCATTTGTGATTAGATCACCTAGATGTATAAATGATGAGAGGTCTTTGTGATTTGGTCCTGGACGGAGAATGATATGAGACAATATCAGTCCACAAAGGATAAATCATTAAATATCCCTAGTCCGAGTATTATCGAGATTGGACATCGATAAATACGTAAAAGACTAGTATTACACTTGTGCGTGTTGTGAGGGCACAACGACATAGTTCTCATATATTTGGGTATAGGATACTCATGCAAGTGTAATAGGAGGTTGTGTTTTACCGATGGAACGGGAAACAGCTTCGCTCTGGATAGACCCCCTCAGAATTCCATTGGTAGTATGGCTATGTGTCTATGGAAGTCCGAAATCAGGGTAGGTGTATTTGGTCTTAACCTGAGACCTGCACCGCTAATACATACGACAATCGATATACTTTGGTGAAGGTCGTACATGGCTTTAATAGATTTCTGTGTACGCCGATTCTGGGTATATCGAGAATCGTAGTGTGTTGGGTGTGATGTCAAGACAAAAGTGTCACTCCAGTCATATGGAGATGATGGTCACGTAGGATACTGTACTAGCTCTCTTAAATGATGCGCAGCTATCAGGATATTATGACTAGGTCGTGTATATCCGATTATAGAGACTAGTCGCCAGACATCCGATCTGTGCTTCATACGGGGCAGACACAATTCCAGCCCCAGGCCTAGCACGTGATCATCCGATACTGGACAGAAATACGCAATACTTGTTGGACAAAATGACCCATAGCGTCACTATTTGCACAAATCATTGTGTTGTTGTAGCAAATTAACTATGTGACAAGGAAATTGCACTCTCATCATTTGTGATTAGATCACCATAGATATATAAATGAAGAGAGGTCCCTGTGATTAGTTCCTGGACTGAGAATGATATGAGACAGTATCAGTCCCCGAAGGATTAATCATTAAATATCCCTAGCCGGAGTATTATCGAGACTGGACATCGATAATGCGGAATAGGCTAGTATTGCATTTGTGCGCGTTGTGAGGGCACAACGGCATAGTTCTCATATATTTAAGTATAGGATACTTATGCAAGTGCGATAGGAGGTTGTGTTTCACCGATGGTACGGGAAACAGCTTCGCTCTGGATAGACCCCTCGGAATCCCATTGGTATTATGACTATTTGTCTATGGGAGGCCGAAATCAGGGTAGGTGTGTATGGTCTTAACCTGAGACTTACATCGCTAATAGTTACGATAATCGATAGACTTTGGTCTTGGTGGTACATGGCTTTAACCGGTTCTGCGTACACCACTTCTGGGTTTAATAGAGAGTCGTAGTGTATTGGGTGTGATGTCAAGACGGAAGTATCACTTCAGTCATAGTGGAGATGATGTCACGTAGGATACGGTACTAGTGCTGTTGAGTGTTGCGCAACCATCGGGATATTATGACTAGGTCATGCATATCCGATTATAGAGACTAGTTACCAGACATCCGACATGTGCTTCGGACGGGGCAGACACTTATCCAGCCCCAGCCCTAGCACGTGACTATCTGATACTGGGCCGATATGCACGATACTTTGTATACTACGCCTGATACAGATCTATATATTCATGTAAGAATATTTCTGGAGAATTGGGTAGGCATGGCGCTTTGCTAGAAGCCAACCTTGTCTTGTAAATCGGTATAAACGTAGTACGAGGTACTTACGTGTTCGGATAGTCCGACGACCGTATTTACTGCCAACATATCTGGAGATCTCATGGGTCGGTTCCTGAAGATTCACCGATGACGTATGACTCGCACTTTAATTAATCTGGGATTAATTCGATGAGAGAGAAAATTAATCTGGGATTAATTACGGAGATATTTTATCTCGGATAAAATATCGTTAAAGAGAGAGAACGATTAATTTGGAATTAATCGATAAATTAATATATTCGATATATTATAACAAAATTAGATTTCGACGCGGAATTGAAATTAGATTTAATTGGGCGAACGAATTAATTTAGAATTAATTCGTTAGCGATGTGAATAGTGAATTCGCTAGGCGTAATCATTTAATTACGACGCAACGGAAAATTCGTTAATTTGGAATTAGCGAACCCGAGCCCGAGATTGTTTGGGAGCGCATTCGCATTTCGAATTCGAGTGCGGCACGCAAGTCAAATCAAGCGTCAAATCACATGTCACTTTGAGTGATGTGACATTTGAGTGATTGATGTGAGTTGATTTGTGGTGATTGACAAGCATTTAATGCTTGCTTTATGGAAATTAAAGAAATGGTAAATGGTTTTATTATATTTTGGAAATTATATAAACCTTTTACAATTTTTATTTTCCCATTCATTTCTCTCTCTTCATTTTCGGTCTTCACTATTTTGGAGCCAAAAACTCTCCTCTCTTTCCTCTCTTCTTCTTCACGATTTCTTCACTGGTTTTTTAACAAAAACCGTGAGTTCAAGAGGTGAAAGAAATGATCTTGTTGCAAGATCTTTGTGCTAGCACACTCCATGAGTCTATACAAAGGTGATAGGGAAGTGTCTTCATGAGCTTGGAATCACCTTGATAAGCTTGGAGCTTGGAGCATCAATGGAGGACCACCCAAAGCCGAAAATGGAGCTGCAGTTCACTGCCATTGTCGAGCTTGGAGGGAGGCAGAAAC
Source organism: Zanthoxylum bungeanum (assembly GCA_019454045.1). NCBI lineage: Eukaryota > Viridiplantae > Streptophyta > Magnoliopsida > Sapindales > Rutaceae > Zanthoxylum > Zanthoxylum bungeanum. Next base: position 12,490 of record SKCR01003712.1, read on the forward strand.
TTGAAGGCAGTTCAGTTTTGTCTTTGTTGCATCTCTACCGATCAATGTGAGTTATTCCGCACCTCCTTTGATATGTATTCAACTCGTTTTTATGCATGATTATGATCCTTGGGACTTGATTGAAACTCAACAATGGTATCTTGAGCCATTTTGTGAAAAACGAATTTAGGGTTCTTAGCAAAATTTGGGGCTTTTTGATTTAAGCATGATTTTGACAAATTGTTTGTTTAAGAATGCTTGTATATGAATAACTTAGAGTTATATGTAATCAATTTGAAGAAAAATTAATTGGATTGATTTTCCCCAATTCGCTTATTGTTGGCCAAAACTTTATTTGGGGTAAACTTGATTTTGAGCATGTTTAATGAAATTGGATGATTTAGAATGCTTAAAGTATGTTTAATTGAGGATTGATTGGATCAATTTGTTGAAAAAGTGTTTGGAACAATTTTCCCCAAATTGCTAATGTTGGCCGAATTTGGCAAGTGCCCTAATGTCTTGGATTTTTGATTTTTGTTCATTGGATGACTTGAAAATCATTTGGGGATGTTGAATTTATGTTTAATTTGGTTCAATTGGATTGAATTTGATTTGGGCATAATTTCCCTCTTTGGCCGAGACACTTGAAGCATGAAATTGGGTTTGATTTTGATCAAATTATGTTGGACATGATTCATTGATGTTAAGCATGATTAATTGGACAAATTTGATGTTTTGGAAACTTTGATTTGGGTAATTAATAATGTTATACACTTTAGGTAATTTAATTGGGAAATTTGGAATTTTTGGAATTAAATTATTGGGCTTAAAATGGGATTTGGGCCTCTTTAAGTTGTTATTGGGTTTATTGGACTTTGTTGTACAAATTGGTTTAGGCCAAAATTGGTTGGATCCAATTAGGCCCAAAACCGCTTCCAAAAGGCCCAAATGCGACTAATGAAACTTTAACGTTTAATTGGGCCTAATGGGCCTAAATTAATTTATGGGCTTATGGGGTAACTCCGGATTGGATTTTGGTTATTCGGTTTGACCCGAGTTGACCAAAAGTCCACGCCTTGAAGAAATTAATTAAAAGCCCATCGGACTTTAATTAAATTATATTGGATATTAATCGGGCTTTGAGACCCGTAACGATTAAATTTGGAATTTAAGTCGTAAAGGTTTATTTTATAAAGTGTAATATTTAATTTGGAATTAAATAATGCATTAGAATTAAATGCGTATTAAATTGGATTTAATTATGTGTAATTTAATTTAATTCGTAGAATTAGTACTTTAAGTACTTATTCGCAAAAACGAGTTTGACTCGAACAAAATCAAATCGTTGTTTGAACATTGGATGATCACTAATTATCAGATTAATTAATTTGATTAGATTGATTGAAAACATGCTTGAGTGAATACATGGTTGTGATGCATGAATAATGTATATCGGATGGATATTAGATGGGTGGGGCGATTTTTAGAAATTGTTGTAATAAATTTGATTTATTAATTGGACCTGCGTGTCCAGCCTTATCACCTCCTATTCTTTGTATTCTCTTCTCACCTATTCCCCTCAATGTAAATGAGGTTTTCTTTAGAAGTGTAGTAGAATGGGTAGAAGAAATATTTGTGCTAGCGGGAGAGAGAAAGTGAGAGATTTGATCTAGGATCAATGTGTAAAATATCCATCCGCATATCATTATTATTTTATCATATGCGCTTTTATATGTGTTTAGAATGCATGTTTAAGGGTGTATGATGATGAGACATTAACAAAGATAATAAATTGGTTGCCAATTTGCACACGAAAAGCCCTCATCAAATATCATGCGTCTTTTCCTTCCATTGAGTGATTCTTGCTCATGATCCTAGATTGGCATGGGTGGTTGGCCAAAGTCAAGCCCTTGTCCGTCGAAGATGTGTTTGAATCACGAGGCTTTGTTCCATATCGGTTGTCGTGTCAAGTTGTGGTTTGTTGGCCAAAGTCAAGACCAGTTCTTGTCCATGACATTGATTACGAAGCTTCCATGTCAATGGGTCAGCGCTTGACTGGGATCACTAGGTTGTTGTGCCAAAGCCAATGCCTAGTTGATTCAGAGGAAAAAGGTTAGGGTAATATTCGATATATAGGCATATATGATATATGTTTAGGACTTGGATGTCCACCTACTGGATCTAGGAGTTGGATGGATCCAATTGATCTTAGAGATCTACCTAGTTAATTATCATACAATTTGTTGGCCAAAGTCAAGATTTGTGTGATATTTAACGGGATCCTAGCCCACTAGGAACACGGTTTCCCGAGTACTCGACAGAGGGTTAGAGGCTCGACGAAAAATAGTGGGAGGCAAGAATTGAATTTGCAATACTCGTTCAATTACTCGCCAACGCGCTCATTTAAATTATTTCGTCATTAGATTAAATGTTAGTGTAGACTAATATTTAAATTGTTGTTTTAATAAACAGTTGTGGACTGTATTATACTTGATTATATATAATTGGATTATATTAATCAATATATTTGAATTAATTAATTTCAGTTTACAGTTGATTTATAATGGGATTATAGTAATCAATGTAATTGAGGTTAATTAATTTGGATTATATTTGATATATAGTTGGACTATTATAATCATTATATATATAGTACCACTAATCGTTGATTAAATAGTTGGACTATTGTAATCAAGATAAAATTGAAAAGTGGATATTTAAATATTTTAAATAATTTAAATTTTCAAATTGGGAATAAATAATAGGTTACTTTATTTGATAAAATAACTTATTATACCTTAAGCCCAAAATTAAGCAAAAATAAGTAGAGCATAAAATCTTGGAAGTTTTATGTGATGATGACTTTAGTGCTTATTTAATTACTTGTCATAAATCTAATTTAGAATTAAGAAGTATTAAAATTGCAATTTATAATTCGTGGAGAATTAATTGGACTATTCTAGAGAGATAAAGTCAAATTTTGCAATGGGCATGTAGCACGAGGTGCACATCGTTTCGATATTCTAAAAACCCAAGGCTTGGCCTAACGTTCCTAAAATATTGAAAAGGATGATTGACATATACCAAAGTGACTACCATTTGGATAGGCAGACACGAAGGAATTAAAGAAAGGGCAAGGCTCTTACTTGAAAATGTTTGTCTTAGTTATGTTCACAGCTAGTATTGAAATTAGATTTTAAATACTTAGTGTGGTACATAAAAATATATGTATGATGTTCAGAATCTGCTTTGAGCAGGATATTGACTTCAAGCTGAGATTGTTCTGCGAATCGGAACGGGACGAAAGTCGCTGTTTCGACCGTAGATACCTAAGTTTAGGAACTACCCTTCGGATGTGTACTTAATTAGGAACTGTTATAATGTAACTAGTTTTAACTAGAGACATTATCTCTATATCAGTGCTTAATCCATTGTGGATAAACCTTTATATTCTAGAACACTAAGTGTTTCATTATATAAAGATGATACTGAGATAAACACATTAGATGTGAATAACAGAATTTATATTTTGAATATAATTAAATCTCAAACATATAAAATGACAAATAATAGCTCAAATTGATTTGATCAATAGAGACTTATTTGGGGCATTGTTGTCTGGGACACAATTATACAAGACTCGTATATCCCACTTTTGAAGAGTGGGTACCAGGACTGATTTGACTATTCAAATAAAGTCTACGAATCTAGTTTGTTAGGTAAAGTACCTAAAACACTATTTACTTAGTAATAGTGTAAGTGCCACTGATCTGTTAGCCCAATTCATGGTGAAGTTAGTGGGCCCATATCTAGCTAGGCTAGATGTGAACATGAATATTTCGTGACCTTAACGGATGTGGCATCACGTTATGGTTATGTGTTTCTTTTGAAGAACACAAATCACAAACTTTTAGAGTTTCGACACGAAATAGACAAACAGATCGGCTATATATTATACCGTCACGGTAAGACCGTAATGGAAAATACTTAAGCAATAAGTTTCTTATATACTTGAAGGAGTATAGTATTCTTTCAAATGAGGACTCCTCCTCCCGGAACACGTCAAAGTGACGGTGTGGTCCCTCCGTATTGGATAAATCGAATTTGTTAGACATGATAAGATTAATCAAGAGTCGCTCTGAGCTACCATTTCCTTCAACGGATACAGATAAATAGTGTAAGAACTTATTTAGAATAAGGTTCCATAATAATCCGTTTGACAGATTACATATTAGATATGAACGGGAAAAGAAACCGGGTTTCTCATTCCTGACCATTTGGGATGCTAGGCATATGTTTGATAATACCAAACTAGAACCCAATTGGATAAGTGTCAATTGTAAGGCTATCCTAGGGATACCATAAGTATTGTATTTATACATCTCACTAGAGAACAATTAGATTGTTTGCTCACCATGGGCATGGTTTTCCTGAGAGGAATACAGACATGCAAGTGGTAAGTGGGAGGATAGTAAAACTCGATAAAAATCGGAGTAATACTATTCAAGGCACCTATTCCTAATGGAACATAAATATTCATCAATGATGAAACTATTCCATTAATCTTCGAGTACACAAGAATCCGCGTAGATCAGAGAGAGTCAGAAAAACAACCTGGGGGTATGGGTTCTGATCTCACCTCATAAAAGTTAATCTTTTAAGGTATACCAACTGATTACGTATGAGGTAGTGATACAAGGTATCGACTCCCTATTATGACAAAGTGTCATGAGTCCAAAATGGATTCCATGTATATCAACAAGTTAGATACTAGTTGATGTACCATAAGGCATTGTGCCTATTGGTACTTTATAAGTCTTCAAGGAAGACATACATGAAAGGCAACATACCAACGTACTAAGCTAGGCTTGTAAAGAAAAAGTAGAGTTATCACATTGTGTTGATTACGACGAAACCTTTTACATGTTGCCATTGTAAATCCATTTGGATAATGCTTGCTAAAGCTGTGTATTTCATTTATGAAATATGACAGCTTAACGGAAAATCGCTTTCCTGAAAAGGAAACCTTTCGGAGGATGTTTATAACATCCTATCGGTTTTGTCGTACCATAACAAGCAAATAAGGGTTTGCAGGTTATTCGATCCTGTTTGGATTGAAGCAAGCATAGGTTCTAGGAATTATCGTTTTGATGTAATCATAATGGAGTATGATTTAATTCAAAACGAAATGATTCTTGTGTATATAAGGAGGTTAGTGGGAGAGCACTGATAATGAAAATTCCCATACAGCAATCGGTGAAAGCTTGGCTTTCATAAGAAATTCTCCGTAGAATTCTGGGGAGTAACAACCTTTATTCAAGGAATAAAGATCTACTGGGATAGATTTGGAGTTGTTTAACACTCTGGGAAATTGTACATTTAAAATGTACTTGATATGTGTCTCATACGCTTTGAGCATAATGGAGTCACAATCAGGACAATCCAAGTGATAGTCATTGGATTGAAGTTAAGGACATCTATTAGTATCTTAGAGAACTAAATATGCTGTCTTAAGTTATGGAGTAGGAGAACTGAAGTGACTAGGATCACTGCTGCAAGTTTCCAAAAACCGGTAAATACTGCGGTACTATAAAGTTTGAACAACGGGACAGTAAGCTGGAAATATTCCGAGCAAGATAACTGTTGCCGAATTAACAACAAATGCGGATTATGCTGCGCTGAGCAGCTGAGGCAGCAATAGAAGCCATTTGGATCGAAAATAAATCTAATTAGATTATATTTTAGTTCTGTTAGTGGCTGAGCTAGGTGTCAGCACAGGCTAAAGAATGAATGGTCTCATCGACGATCCAGATATATACTTATATATTCATCTGATTCGTTCGGATCATACATCGTGGCGATGTGATGATCGTATAAATCGCGTCAGAAAATAATTACGCAAATCCGCTGACGAAAATCTTTTCTCAGCAATTTGAGTGAACCGTACATAGTTTGGGTGTTAGACACTTGAGTGACTCGCTACGTGCCAAGTGGGAGATTGTTGGACAAAATGACCCATAGCGTCACTATTTGCACAAATCATTGTGTTGTTGTAGCAAATTAACTATGTGACAAGGAAATTGCACTCTCATCATTTGTGATTAGATCACCATAGATATATAATGAAGAGAGGTCTATGTGATTAGTTCCTGGCTGAGAATGATATGAGGCGTATCAGTCCCCGAAGGATTAATCATTAAATATCCCTAGCCGGAGTATTATCGAGACTAGACATCGATAATGCGGAATAGGCTAGTATTGCACTTTTGCGCGTTGTGAGGGCACACACGGCATAGTTCTCATATATTAAGTATATGATACTTATGCAAGTGCGATAGGGGTTGTGTTTCACCGATGGTACGGGAAACAGCTTCGCTCTGGATAGACCCCTCGGAATCCCATTGGTATTATGACTATGTGTCTATGGGAGGCCGAAATCAGGGTAGGTGTGTATGGTCTTAACCTGAGACTTACAATCGCTAATACTTACGATAATCGATAGACTTGGTCTTGGTGGTACAGGGCTTTAATAATCGGTTCTCTGCGTACACCACTTCTGGGTTTATCAGAGAGTCGTAGTGTAATGGGTGTGATTGTCAAGACAGAAGTATCACTTCAGTCATAGTGGAGATGATGTCACGCAGGATACGGTACTAGTGCTCTTGAGTGTTGCGCAACCATCGGGATATTATGACTAGGTCATGCATATCCGATTATAGAGACTAGTTACCAGACATCCGACATGTGCTTCGGACGGGGCAGACACTTATCCAGCCCCAGCCCTAGCACGTGACTATCCGATACTGGGCCGAATGCACGATACTTTGTATACTACGCCTGATACAGATCTATATATTCCTGTAAGAATATTTCTGGAGAATTGGGTAGGCATGGCGCTTTGCTAGAGCCAACCTTGTCTTGTAAATCGGTATAAACGTAGTACGAGGTACTTACGTGTTCGGATAGTCCGACGACCGTATTTACTGCCAACATATCTGGAGATCTCATGGGTCGGTTCCTGAAGATTCACCGATGACGTATGACTCACACTTTAATTAATCTGGGATTAATTCGATGAGAGAGAAAATTAATCAAGGATTAATTATGGAGATATTATCTCGGATAAAATATCGTTAAAGAGAGAGAACGATTATTTTAGAATTAATCGAAATTAATATATTCGATATATTATAACGAAATTAGATTTCGACGCGGACGGAAATTAGATTTTAATTCGCGGAATTGACGAAGATTTTAAGAAGTAAATTTTTAGAATTAATCGTTAGCAATGTGAATAGTGAATTCGCTAGGCGTAATCATTTAATTACGACGCAACGGAAAATCGTTAATTTGGAATTAGCGAACCCGAGCACGAGATTGTTGCGAGCGCATTCGCATTTCGAATTCGAGTGCTGCACGCAAGTCAAATCAAGCGTCAAATCGCAAGTCACAGCAAGCGTCAAATCACATGTCACTTTCAGTGATGTGACATTTGAGTGATTGAGTGAGTTGATTTGTGGTGATTGACAAGCATTTAATGTTTGCTTTATGAAATTAAGGAAATGGTAAATGGTTTTATTATATTTTGGAAATTATATAAACTTTTACAATTTTTATTTTCCCACTCATTTCTCTCTCTCGTCATTTCGGTCTTCACCATTTTGGAGCCAAAAACTCTCCTCTCTTCCTCTCTTCTTCTTCTCTCACGATTTCTTCACTGGTTTTTTAGCAAAAACCGTGAGTTCAAGAGGTGAAAGAAATGATCTTGTTGCAAGATCTTTGTGCTAGCACACTCCATGAGTCTATATAAAGGTGATAGGGAAGTGTCTTTATGAGCTTGGAATCACCTTGATAAGCTTGGAGCTTGGAGCATCAATGGAGGACCACCCAAAGCCGAAAATGGAGCTGCAGTTCACGCCATTGTCGAGCTTGGAGGGAGGCAGAAACTTGAAGCAGTTCGGTTTGTCTTTTTAGCATCTCTACCGATCAATGTGAGTTATTTCCGCACCTCCTTTGATATGTATTCAACTCGTTTTTATCCATGATTTATATCCTTGGGACTTGATTGAAACTCAACAATACTATGGTATACTACGCTTGATACAGATCCTTTATTCCTGTAAGGATATTTCCGAAGAATTGGGGAGGCATGGCGCTTTGCTAGAAGCCAACCTTATCTTGTAATTTGGTATAAACGTAGTACGAGGTACTTACATTTTCGGATAGTCCGACGACCGATTTACTGCCGACAATCCGGGGATCTCATGGGTCGCTTCCCAAAGATTCACCAATGACGTATAACTCGCACTCTAAATTATTCTGTGATTAATTAAGAAGAGAGAGAAAGTTAATCTGGGATTAATGGCGGAGATATTTTATCTGGGATAAAATATCCATTAAAGAGAGATAACGATTAATTTGGAATTAATCGGTAAATTAATATATTCGATATGTTAAACGAAATTAGATTTCGACGCGGAATTAAAATTAGATTTTAATTCGGGCGAACGAATTAATTTAGAATTAATTCGTAAGCGATGTGAATAGTGATTTCGCTAGGCGCAATCATTTAATTACGACGCAACAGAAAATTCATTAATTTGGAATTAGCGAACCGAGCCCGAGATTATTTGCGAGCGCATTCGCATTTCGAATTCGAGTGCGGCACGTCAAATCGCTAGTCGCATCTAGCGTCACATCAAGCGTTAAATCATGTCAGTTTGAGTGATGTGACATTGATTGGATTGATTGATTGATGTGATTGATTGAGTTGATAGATGTGACTTGATGTGAGTTGATGGAAAGCTTTTGAAAGCTTGATTGACATATATATTATTATAATATTTGGTATATGTTTATTGATTTTGGAAATCAATAACCATTACAACATTTTCTCTCTTCTTTCTTCTTCAATGCCTCTCTCACGCCATTTCTTTTTCTTGTGAGGCAGTAAACTGTCGAATAAAGGAAAGAAAAGGGGAAGCAAGAGTTGGATTTGTGTGGCAAAAATAGTAAGTGCTAGCACACTACGAGACATGCGAAGGTGATAGGGAAGTCCAGCCATGAGCCGGGAACCGTTCGACGAAGCTCGGAGCTTGATGAAAGACCCAAAGTGACGCCAAAATAGTGAGTCTACACAGCCCACTGCCGTGAAACCAGTGAGCAGTTTTGGCGTTCCGTTGCTTCCCTCGTCGCTCAACCGATCGATGTAAGTATTCCGTAACTTTGTCAATGTGTATTCGCAATGTTTTCATGCTTATAATTGATCTTGGGACTGTAGGAGTTCAATCAAATCCCAAGATCAACAAATCAAGCATAAAAAACGAGTATGAACACAACAAAGGAGGTGCGGAATATACTCACATTGAATTCGGTTTTGATGAAATGAACACAAGTTGCGTTTTTGCTTCCTCCAGCTCACGGCAACAGCTCTCCAAGGCAGTGGGCTGCTCGGTTTGGACTGGTTTGGTTCCTCCAAGAATAGGCCAGGCATGGACTCCATTGAAGCTCAAAGCTTCAAGCTTCAAAATAAAAAACCAAGCTCATGAAGACACTTCCCTATCACCTATGTATCACTCATGGTGTGCTAGCACTAAGCCTTCTTCAATTTGCTTCTCAAAATTTCGGTGAAACCAAAAAATCAAGAAGAAAATCGGCAGTGAAGCCGTGAGATGCAGATAGAAGAGAAAAGAGAGGGAGATGAGAGATCGTATGCCTTGCATGTTGGAGAGAGAGAATGATAAGTTTAATATATATTTTATTACATTTACCAAGTAAATAAATAAAATATATATATATTACTATTAATTCAAAGTCAAAAAATAAAAAGCAATAAAGCTTTCCATCATTCTACTTTTTACTTTAAGTCACATCACATCACTTTAATAAAGTGACATGTTGTCAAGTCACATCACTCAAAGTGACAATTGATTTGACGCATGATGTGACAAACGATTTGACGCTTGATGTGACTCGCGTGCCGCGCTCGAATTCGAAATGCGAATGCGCTCGCAATCACTCTCGGGCTCGGGTTCGCTAATTCCAATTAACGAATTTTCCGTCGCGTCGTAATTAAATGATTACGCCTAGTAGTGAAATCACTATTCACGTCGCTAACGAATTAATTCTAAATTAATTCGTTCGCCCGAATTAAAATCTAATTTTAATTCCGCGTCAAAATCCAATTTCGATTAATATATCGAATATATTAATTTATCGATTAATTCCAAATTAATCGTTCTCTCTCTTTAATTAATATTTTATCCCAGATAAAATATCTCCGCAAATAATCCCAGATTAAATTTCTCTCTCATCGAATTAATCCCAGATTAATTCTATCTCTCTCTTCTAATTAATCCCAGATTAATCAAAGTGCGAGTCATACGTCATCGGTGAATCTTCAGGAACCGACCCATGAGATCTCTGGATATGTTGGCAGTAAATACGATCGTCGGACTGTCCGAACACGTAAGTACCTCGTACTACGTTTTATACGATTTACAAGACAAGTTGGCTTCTAGCAAAGCGCCATGCCTACCCAATTCTCCAGAAATATTCTTACAGGAATATATAGATCTGTATCAAGCGTAGTATACCGTAGTATTGTGTATATTGGCCAGTATCGGATAGTCACGTGCTAGGGCTGGGGCTGGATAAGTGTCTGCCCCGGTCCGAAGCACATGTCGGATGTCTGGTAACATAGTCTCTATAATCGGTATACATGACCTGGTCACAATATCCCGATTGGTTGCGCAACACTCAAGAGCACTAGTACCGTATCCTGCGTGACATCAACTCCAATATGACTGAAGTGACACTTCCGTCTTGACATCACACCCAATACTCTACGACTCTCTGATAAACCCAGAAGTGGTGTACTCAGAACCTGTTAAAAGTCCCCTACCACCAAAACCAAAGTTATCGATTATCGTAAGTATTAGCGATGCAAGTCTCAGGTTAAGACTATACACACCTACCTTGATTTCGGCCTCCCATAGACACATAGTCATAATACCAATGGGATTCCGAGGGGTCTATCCAGAGCGAAGCTGTTTCCCATACCATCGGTGAAACACGACCTCCTATCGCACTTGCATAAGTATCCAATACTTATATATATGAGAACTATGCCGTTTTGCCCTCACAACACGCACAAGTGCAATACTAGCCTATTCCGCATTATCGATGTCCTGTCTCGATAATACTACGGCTAGGGATATTTCATGATTAATCCTTCGTGGACTGATACCGTCTCATATCATCTCAATCCAGGAACTAATCATATGGACCTCTCTTCATTTATATATCTATGGTGATCTAATCACTAATGATGAGAGTGCAATTTCCTTGTCATATAGTTAATTTGCTACAACAACACAATGATCTGTGCAAATAGTGACGCTATGGGTCATTTTGTCCAACAGGGACCTAATTAGAAACCAACAATGGCATCAAGAGCCTAGGTTTGAGCATGAAAGTTTAGGGCTTAAAATTTGGGTATTTTGATTTTGAGCATGATTTTATGAAATTGGATGATTGAGTATGCTTAAATGTTGTTGAATTGAAGATTGATGGATCAATTTCAAGAAAATGTGATTGGATCATTTTTCCCAAATTGGTTATGGTGGCCGAATACATATAGCCCTATTTGGTCTTGGAATTTTCAATTTTTGGACATTGGATGTGTTGGAAATCATTCGGGATGTGGATTTGATATCGATTATGTAATTAATTGGATTGAATTCAAGTCGGATAAAAATCCCCTCTTTGGCCGAGACTTTGAAGCATGTATTTGTTGGTTTCTATAATATGTCCTAAGGAAAGATTAAGCATTTAAATACAACAATGAATATATATATTAAAAGATGAAGTATGTCGGAATCATACTCACAAAGAACGGAATGCGGATGCGTTGATGAAATGAAAATTTTCTCCTTTGTGCAGTGAAGGTTTCGGCCAAACGAAAGAGAAGAGAAGCTCCAAGCAATTTTTGATCCTTCCAAGCTCTAAGATTAGTTTCCCATAACACCTTTGTATGATCCCTTGATGGTGCTAGCCTTGTGTGCGATTTTATGTTCCAAACAAACACAAATTCTTCAAGTTTTTGCAACAAAAACAGAAAAGTGGAGAGGGCTGTGAAACTTCACAGTTTCGGTCAGAGGAAAGAGAGAAGAGAGGGGGATTTGTTCAAAAATCAATTTATATTTATGCCATAATATATTAAATTAATAATAAACTTATGACACAAATCATGCAATGGCTTAGAGTGTCAAACACTCAATTTCCATGCAAAACCATTGAGTGCATTGTACACTATCTCCATGCAATGCATCACAATTAAATAATGCATAATATGACATGTGTCATGTGGGCCCCACACGTTTCCAAATGAAAGTGGGCCCACGTGCACTCACGCGTTCGGGTTCGATATTTCCAAAATACCAAACTTACGTCGCGACGTTAATTAAATCGAATTTAAATAAATGATTGCGCCTAGCGAAATTATTATTTACGTCGCTAACGAATTAATTCTAAATTAACTCGTTTGCCCGAATTAAAATCTAATTTTAATTTCGCGTCGAAATCGAATTTCGATTATTTAATCGAATATAATAATTTTACGATTAATCCAAATTAATCGTTCTCTCTCTATTTATAGTACTTCATCCAAGATAAAGTCTCTCCGTAATTAATCCAAGATTAATCGAGTTTGAATCATACGTCATTGGTGAATCTTCGAGAAGCGACCCAATAGATCTCCGGATATGTTGGCAGTAAATACGGTCGTCGGATAATCGAACACGTACGTACCTCGTACTACGTTTTTTACCGATTCACAAGACAAGGTTGGCTTCTAGCAAGCGCCATGCCTACCCAATTCTCCAGAAATATTCTTATAGGAATATCAGATCTATATCAAGCGTAGTATACCGTAGTATTGCGTACATCGATCCAGTATCGGACGATCACATGTTAGGCCTGGGGCTGGAAATGTGTCTACCCCGTACGAACATATATCGGACATCAAGCAACTAGTCTCTTTAAATCGGACAATCCTGACCTGGTCATATTGTCTCGACGGTTGCAACCTTTTATAGAGTACTAGTTCTGTGTCCTGCGTGATCATCACCTCCATATGTCTGAAGTGATACTTCCATCTCGACATCACATCCAGTACACTACGATTCTCGATAAACCCAGAAGAGGTGTACACAGAACCGGTTAAGGTCCCCAACCACCAAAACCAAAGTTTACCGATTGTCGCAAGTACTAGCGATGTAAGTCTCAGGTTAAGACCATATACACCTACCCTGATGCGGCCTCCCATAGACACGCAGACATACTACCCATGGGATTCCGGGGTCTATCCAGAGCGAAGCTGTTTTTCCGTACCATCGGTAAAACACAACCTCCTATCGCACTGCATAAGTATCCAATACTTAAATATATGAGAACTATGTCGTTGTGCCCTCACAACGTGCGCAAGCGCAATACTAGTCTATTCCGCATTATCGATGTCCGATCTCGATAATACTTCGACTAGGGATATTTAATGATTAAACCTTTATGGATTGATACTGTCTCATATCATCTCAATCCGGTATTAATCATATGGACTTTCGCCATTATATATCAAAGTAAATAATATTACAAAACGGCAAAAGGCAATTTCATTATCACATAGTTAATTTTGTACAATAATACAATATCATTTACAAACAGTGACGCTATGGGACATAATGTCTAACAATCTCCCACTTGGCCTATAGCCAGTCACTCAAGCATCTAATACCCGAACTATGTATGTGTCGTTCAAAAACTTGCTGAAGAACAGCCTTCGTCAGCGGATCTGCAATGTTGTCATCTGATGTGACCTTCTCGACCTTACATCGCCACGATGTATAATCTCCCGAATCAGATGGTAACGTCGAAGAACATGCTTGGACCGTTGATGAGACCTTGGTTCCTTAGCCTGTGCTATAGCCCCGTTATTGTCACAATACAATGGAACGGGCTCAGCTGCTAACGGAACTACTCCTAATCCGATTAGGAACTTTCCGATCCAAACTGCCTCCTTTGCTGCTTCGATGCAGCGATGTACTCCGCTTCTGTCGTTGAATCGGCAACAGTATCTTGCTTGGAAGATTTCCAGCTCACTGCTCCGTTATTCAAACAAAAATGTACCGGATTGCGACTTGTAATCATCCTTGTCGGTTTGGAAACTTGCATCGATATACCCAGATACCGCAAGTTCTCCACCTCCATAAATTAAGAAAGCATCCTTAGTTCGTTTAAGATTTATTTAGGATATTCTTAACTGCTATCCAGTGACCTTCACCTGG
>SKCR01003713.1:0-26988 GCA_019454045.1 Zanthoxylum bungeanum
TTAGCTCTGGATAGTCCTTCTTCCAATGTCTAGACTTCTTGCAATGTAGACATTGATCAATAGCCACTTGCGGTCTTGCACCTTTGCGCTTCTTGGAATTTTTCTTTGATATATTCTTCTTCCTCATTTTGATTTTCTTTGACTTCCCAGAAGTCTTTGAAGAGCCAGCTCCACCATGGAGGTACAAAGTGAGATTGCATTTCCTCAAATCATGTTATGTCATGCATAACATGTTATGAAGTTTTCATAGCTGGCTTACATCGAGTGCATATGGAAGTTTAACACAAAGCCAGTATAAGTTCCAGATAAAAAAGACATAATCAAATTACGGCCCAGCCGTTCATCAATCACAATGTTATATCATTCCAAATATCGGATCTGGTCGATCATGTTCAAAACATGAATGTTGACAGCTCCTTCATCCTTAAGTGTAGCATAGAACAATTCTTTAGACCTCTGATATATCTATATCTCTTGATTTACCTCGAACAACTCATTGAGTGTTCGCATAATGCTCCAAGCATCTGGTACCTCTATGTACTGTGTCAGCAAATTTGGAACCATCGATCCTAAAATGTAGGATTTCACCATAAGGTTATCATCATTCCTTTTTTTCAAAAATTTCTCGCTCTTTAGGAGTAAAGTCAGGATCGATTTCAACAAACAATGGATTGATAGTTACATAGGTTAACTTTTCAAACTCCAAGACAATGCAGATGTTCATTTCTCATTCAAAATAGTTCTCGATTCTTTTTAGTTTATTAGAATCAAAAAGTCGCATCAATGGATTTGCAGCAGCCATCTACAAGATAATATTTTAAGCAGTAGCATAATATTTTTCATTTCAAAATAATAGCATTAATTGATTATGGAATTATATATATATTAGTGTCATTCTACTACTTTACATAATTCTGTAATCTCTCTTAACAGAAAAATAAAAATTGACTATCAAAATTTCATAACGGGAAGTAGATCTCATGACATTTATCATCATTTAGTTGATAAATAACTTGCGTGATTCATTAAAAATGCTTAAAAAATTATTTTTGGGGCCATTTTGTCGATAAATCGCTGCGATTCTCCTTCGTGACCCTTCTGAGACCGGAATACTGGTTTAAGATAATGCTTACCGGTCTGGCCTCAGGCTTACCGGTCTGTAATACCGACATACCGATCATTATACCAGTCTGTGCTTTTAAAACCCCCAGACGCGATTTTTTTCTTCTTATTTCGTCTCATTTTCTCTCAAATCCTCTTAAACTCTCTCAAAATCATCTCAATCGACCTCCAAATTCTTCCTAAGGTAATTTTGTCCCTCTCCTACTAATATTTAGTTATCATTTCGCTTTATTACTGATTAATCTCTTAGATTCCCAATTTTTAGGTTGTAAAAACTCTAGAAATAAATTTTTTAGATTCAGTATTTTTTGGTTGTTTTTGTTAAAATTTTCTTCTTCAAAATCAATCTAGAACGTGTTTAGAACCTATATCCATCAATTTTTTTGCATCAATCACGTCGTTTTTGAAAAACCCCAAAACTTTACTTATTTTGCACAAAAACCCCAACATTCTGCTCTTTCTGTAAAATGAACCCTAAGCTTGATCCTGAACAGTACTTTACAAATATTGTCAAAAGAGGATTAAAAATGAATTTATTAAAAAGAAAGTACTTTCAAAACCTTACTTTTACAATCCCGCGATTTTCTGTGTCACTCAATTCTTCAACGTCACGAACTTTCTCACTTTTGTCAAATGTGTAATCTCATCTATCCAAACCTCTTCAAAGTGTTTTACACCAACATTGAGTTTCCTATTAGTACTCACAGAGCTTTTAGGACTACGGTCAACGAAACTCATTTCACAGTCACTCCCAATACTGTTTACCGTCTCATTCGAACCTCAAACAACAGACCTATTTGTGCCTCCTCACATAGAGCTTTCTGTCAGCTTGAGTGCATCTCTGGAGCCGGAGTTATGGAATTTGTGCAGAGAGACGCCCCCGTCCCTCATCCATATCTGGATGTCCATGTTCTTAAAAAGGTTGACTTAGGCTTTGATATGCAGGTTCTCACTGAAATCATCCAATGCATTATCTTACCACGTAAAGGCCATATTGATACTGTTAATCTTTTAGATATCTAGGTCATGGGATCCTTCAAGCTAGATGTACCCATAGTTAGTACATGCAAACCACCCGTTCTCATCCCCAACAGAGTCTCCCTTACGGCTCTCTAATCTCCCAACTTCTCAAAAAATATCATGTTCAAATCAACCCTGATGAGCCACAATTCACTGTCACTCCACACCAACAGATTATTTTAGCCACTTTTCATGCCAAAAGTGGGAAAACGTCGATGGCAGTTGGCGTATAAAGGCCAAGACAAAACCTTCAGAAGTCTCCACTTCCAAAAGACCAAGAACGATTGGTGTCGCTGATTCTGATGAGAAAGCCGACATTGCAGCAGTTGAGGCAGCATAACCATTGCGTTGTAGACCATATACGGATAAGCAGCACAATCTTGCCATGGCTAGACTTGATTCTCTAGCTGAAAGTCTAGGCACTCTCTCCACAAATATCACGCAACTCTCCACTTCGTTCACTACCTTCAGCACTTGAGTGGAACAATGCATAGACTCCATGGAAAAGAATATTGATTCCCTTACTGGAGATCTCTAGCTTATCGCTATGGCCTACATGTTTTTACATATTTTGGATGTATTTTGGTGAAAGTTCATGGATATTAATGCTTATAGCTACTTTTTGAATAAAATGAAGATTGCCTTAATCTATGTACATTTTATGTTATATGCATTTTTTTATGGCAAAGTGTGTTTTTTGATGAATTTTTAAATGTTTATTGCACATCTAAATTGGTATCTTATAAAGCTTACTTATTGCTTCTCCACGCTTTTTGATAATGTCAAAGGGGGAGAAATCATAGGAACGAAATTAAAACTTATGTTACCCTCACCCATGTATTAAGGGGAAGCAATTTTTATAATAATGTGTTTGTCTAAGTGTTATAGAGCTATACTGGAGACACACATTGAAGGGGAGCTAATATTGAGGAGGAGCAAAATCGTCAATAATTTGGACTCTTAAAACTTCACAAGTTGTAAAGGTTGCCATCATCAAAAAGGGGGAGATTGTTAGCGACATAGTCGCATGATGGATTTTAACGATGTCAACACTTGAAGTCTTCGATGCGCATTAGCGAGCAGAAAATATATCAATATTTACCGCCCCGTTTACTTAATATTTTGTATAATTTCTCGAGTTTTGTGAATATTTTGATGTGTTTTATATTATTTTGTAGATAAATAAGATTTCAGACTCAATGGAATCAAATCGGGACTAAAACGGTGAAAAACGATGAAAAAAGGCAAAATGGGAAATTCACTATTCACGTATCGCAACGCGCAAGCCTTCTACGTCGTGACGCGCCTCAATTATTCAACTACCGACACGCGTCATCGCCACGTCATCACGTGCGTCACGTCATCATGACGTCAGCATAATTATTAATTTGTCGATACACGTCATCCCTTACGTCATCATGACATCAGCGTCGCGACGCCAAGCCTTCACATGTCGCGATGCCGAGCTAATAATGGAGTCTGCCGACAACCGCCATTCACTGTAGAGCGCGTCGCGACGCCAAGCCTTCACGCGTGGCGACGCGGCCCTTTTTTGGAGCCTATAAATGGAGGCTGATTTCAGTTGATTTTCTTCATACTTTCTTCTGGGGAATTTCTTAGGATACTAAGAAGAGAGTATATTGCTTGTTTATTTACAGTTTTCTTGTATTTAATTTTTATTTTAGCAATAAAATTGTGTGTATTTTACTTAAAGCATGAGTATGTAACTTCTTTCTACTGGGGTGATGATAGTTTAGACTAATCTCCCTTATTTATAATATATAAATTATCTTAAGTCCTGACTTAATGTGATACCGCATTTATGGTCGGTTGGACTTAATTAAATTAATTTTGACCTCACGTAATTGGATATCGCCTTTATGGTTGGTTGGAATTAATTAAAATCTGACTTAATCATGATATCACCTATATGATCGATTGGTAATATAATGTAAATTTATATATTATAATAAAGGGGATTTCTAAATTAGAAGTAATAAAAGTGGATCTCCTAACCCCGGTATTTTATTTTACCTTTTTAATTTTTAAATTTATTATAATGTTTTATTTATTTAAGTCTTTAGTAATCCTAGATATGTGTCGTAACTAAATATATTGTCTAGGGTTGTGATGAATTCCAATATCACTGGTTTATAGTTGGTTATTTTGTGTCTTGGGTAATGTATTGATTTATTTATTGGGTCTTAATCTTAATGATTCTTATTAACTAGCCACTAATAAGATTGATATGGTAAACTTAAAATGAACTTGACGAAGGGATTTTAGGTTTCAGCCTTTGACTCTATAGCTCACGATCTCACCTTACTGTAAATCTCCCTTATGGTAGATTTCCTTTCAGGATATACATATACCTGTCGGACGTGGGTAGCCATAATTGGAACTTAATCTTAATGAATTCAGAGTTTCTTGGTTAACATAGACATATAGTTAATTGGGTTACTTTGGGAGTTTGCATCTGATCATCGACAGAGGGTTTTGCATATTTTTGTGTTCCAGGTTAATAAACCGATATATTGCACAAACATAAGATAATCACTTCATCTTTAGAAGAATATTAGAAGGATTCACAACCCTAAATATTTTCATATTATTGTTTAAAACCTAAAATCTACTTTAATTTTATTTACTTGTTTGTTTTAGATAAAAATCATCTTCCAACCAACAATCAAATCAATTAGATACTCGTAGACATTTAGCTTCATAAATTGATAGCATAGGTATTAAGTCCCCATAGGATCGATAATTTTATACTACTTGAGTGATATATGCGCTTGCGTTATGTGTGTGTTTACCACCGATCAGCGAGACATTACAAAAAGATGTCGAAGCACATTGGTGGTGAAGAGCATGAATGTGAAAACTAGAGGCAAAACGAAGAAAATCTTATTTAGTCTTACCTTAGAGCTTTATATGTATTGTGAATTGTTTATCTAAGTACCTAAGCTCATAAGACACATGTACATTCATATAAATACATCAGGGTAATGTGTAAAATGCTTTAAAACTTTATATTATGTATTTCTACACAGAGGCCGGCATACCGGTCCCATACCGGTGGATCTGCTCTGTTTACAAGCTCTCTGGAACTAGCACGAATCATATCGGTGCCATATCGGCCTACCATACCGATCTTCCTAGAGATTACATAGTGGTATGTATCATTCTGATCACCATACCAGTGAATCCAACATTTACATTCTTACTGGAACCGGCACTGATAATACTAGTCCCCATATCATACATGTGAGCCCTATACTTTTGCATGCTCATTGGAACCGGTGAGGACCATAATGATCTACATACCGGTGACCATACCGGTCCCAACGAATATATTCAAATGGTAATATAGCCGTTGAAAGCCGTTGCTTTGTCAGACCGACATACTGGTGTCTGGAGACCGGCATACCGGTCTCAGACAGGAAAGTTAGGGCAATTTTTATTTTACTATAAATAGAGCCTCAATTTCATTTTTGCAACTGATCTTGAACTTTCATAAATATTCTTCTAAAGCAAAAACAGAGAGTTTTCAAAATATTCATAGTCATTTACTCTCATACATCAACCTCACATACTACACATTCATATTCATTAGTATTGAGCTTAGAACACTTGGGGTAAGCAACTCACACGTAGAATCTTCATTATCTTTGTGAGTGCCCAAGTGTGTTCTTAAATTTTTTTATCAAACACCTGAGGTTGTGAAATCTCTTTGTGAGTTGGTATACTAAATAGGGTAAATTATAAAGGTTAGTGAGTGAGCATATTGTCAAAATTGTAGAGGTTTTTGAGTGAGCCTATATCTAAAACTCATTGTAAGAGGTTTAGAGTGAACCTAGTGTATAAAACTCTTGGTTGCGGGTGAGCCGTATAAAACTCGATTGATAGTGGAAATCTTCAAGCGATGCTTGAGGGAGTGGACGTATGCATTGTTGGTCGAACCACTATAAATCACAATGTTATTTTCTCTATCCCTAACTCTTTACTTATTGCAAGCTTTCATTTGTATATATGCTTACTGTGTAGAAACTTGTGTATAGGTGATATATTGAAATAGAGAAAATCGACCTAAGTTAAATTGGTAAAACTAGATAAAATCGACAAAGATTTTAAATTCCATAATATTAAAAAATAACCCAATTCACCCACCCTCTTGGAATATAGAGTTTGGTTGTTGTATGTTTGTAGGGAATTTCATACTTTTCATATTGGGACTCTAAGGTCAGAAACATTCGTCATATAAGCCTAGCTAATATGTATGCAATTCAGCCACCTCTAAATTCGCGAAGAATGCGAATGACCTTTCTAAACTATACAAGTCGAGGTCATCACATATGTTTATCAATCCCTCCGCCGTAGACTATTCGAGTTGTGCTTAGGAAACATAGAATACACCTTCAAGTTTCCAAGGCGCACATCTCATGTCGACATGTCCATAATTCTTTACCACTGATGGGATCCACCTTGGGTGATCGGCTTTGTTCATATACATATACTCTCATACATCAAGCTCACATACTACGCATTCATATTCATTAGTAGTGAGCTTAGAATATTTGGGGTAAGAACCTCACATTTAGAATTTTCATTATCTTTGTGAGTGCCCAAATGTGTTCTTAAATTTTTTTATCAAACACTTGAGGTTGTGAAATCTCTTTGTGAGTCGGTATACTAAATATGGTAAATTATAAAGGTTAGTGAGTGAGCCTATTTTCAAAACTCATTGTAGAGATTTTTGAGTGAGTTTATATCTAAAACTCATTGTAAGAAGTTTAGAGTGAACCTAGTGTATAAAACTCTTGGTTGCGGGTGAGCCATATAAAACTCGATTGATAGTGGAAATCTTCAAGCGCGGCTTGAGGAAGTGGACGTATGCATTGTTGGCCGAACCACTATAAATCACAATGTTATTATCTCTTTCCCTAACTCTTTACTTATTGCAAGCTTTCATTTATATATATGCTTACTGTGTAGAAACTTGTATATAGGTGATATATTGAAATAGAGAAAATCGACCTAAGTTAAATTGGTAAAACTAGATAAAATCGACAAAGATTTTAAATTCCATAATATTAGAAAATAACCCAATTCACCCCCCTCTTGGGAATATAGAGTTTGGTTGTTGTATGTTTGTAGGGAATTTCATACTTTTCATATTGGGACTCTCTAAGTTCAGAAACATTCGTCATATAAGCCTAGCTAATATGTATGTAATTCGGCCACCTCTAAATTCGCGAAGAACGTGAATGACCTTTCTAAACTATACAAGTCGAGGTCATCACATATGTTTATCAATCCCTCTATCGTAGACTATTCGAGTTGTGCTTAGGAAACATAGAATACATCTTTAAGTTTCCAAGGCGCACATCTCATGTCGACATGTCTATAATTCTTTACCACCGATGTGATCCACCTTGGGTGATCGGCTTTGTTCATATTCATATACTCTCATACATTAAGCTCACATACTACACATTCATATTCATTAGTAGTGAGCTTAGAACACTTGGGGTAAGCAACTCACATTTAGAATTTTCATTATCTTTGTGAGTACCCAAGTGTGTTCTTAAATTTTTTTATCAAACACTTGAGGTTGTGAAATCTTTTTGTGAGTCGGTATACTAAATATGGTAAATTATAAATGTTAGTGAGTGAGCCTATTTTCAAAACTCATTGTAGAGGTTTTTGAGTGAGTTTATATCTAAAGCTCATTGTAAGAGGTTTAGAGTGAACCTAGTGTATATAACTCTTGGTTACGGGTGAGCCATATAAAACTCGATTGATAGTGGAAATCTTCAAGCGCTACTTGAGGAAGTGGACGTATGCATTGTTTGCCGAACCACTATAAATCACAATGTTATTTTCTCTTTCCCTAACTCTTTACTTATTGCAAGCTTTCATTTATATATATGCTTACTGTGTAGAAACTTGTATATAGGTGATATATTGAAGTAAAGAAAATCGACCTAAGTTAAATTGGTAAAACTAGATAAAATCGGCAAAGATTTTAAATTCCATAATATTAGAAAATAACCCAATTCACCCCCCCTTAGGAATATACAGTTTGGTTGTTGTATGTTTGTAGGGAATTTCATACTTTTCATATTGAGACTCTAAGTTCAGAAACATTTGTCATATAAGCCTAGCTAATATGTATACAATTAGGCCACCTCTAAATTCGCGAAGAACGCGAATGACCTTTCTAAACTATACAAGTCGAGGTCATCACATATGTTTATCAATCCCTCGGTCGTAGACTATTCGAGTTGTGCTTAGGAAACATAGAATACACCTTCAAGTTTCCACGGCGCACATCTCATGTCGACATGTCCATAATTCTTTACCACCGATGTGATCCACCTTGGGTGATCGGCTTTGTTCATATTCATATACTCTCATACATCAAGCTCACATACTACACATTCATATTCATTAGTAGTGAGCTTAAAACACTTGGGTAAACAACTCACATTTAGAATTTTCATTATCTTTGTGGGTGCCCAAGTGTGTTCTTAAATTTTTTTATCAAACACTTGAGGTTGTGAAATCTTTTTGTGAGTCGGTATACTAATATGGTAAATTATAAAGGTTAGTGAGTGAGCCTATTTTCAAAACTCATAGTACAGGTTTTTGAGTGAGTTTTTATCTAAAACTCATTGTAAGAGGTTTAGAGTGAACCTAGTGTATAAAACTCTTAGTTGCGGGTGAGCCATATAAAACTCGATTGATAGTGGAAATCTTCAAGCGCGGCTTGAGGAAGTGGACGTATGCATTATTGGCCGAACCACTATAAATCACAATGTTATTTTCTCTACTGTGTAGAAACTTGTATATAGGTGATATATTGAAATAGAGAAAATCGACCTAAGTTAAATTGGTAAAACTATATAAAATCGACAAAGATTTTAAATTCCATATTATTATAAATAACCCAATTCACCCCATCTTGGGAATATAGAGTTTGGTTGTTGTATGTTTGTAGGGAATTTCATACTTTTCATATTGGGACTCTCTAAGTTTAGACACATTCGTAATATAAGCCTAACTAATATGTATGCAATTCTGCCATCTCTGAATTCGCGAAGAACGCGAATGATCTTTCTGAACTATACAAGTCGAGCTTATCACATATGTTTATCAATCCTTCCGTCGTATACTATCCGAGTTATGCTTAGAAAACATAGAATACACCTTCAAGTTTCTAAGGCGCACATCTCATGTCGACATTTCCATAATTCTTTACCACCGATGTGATCCACCCTAAGTGATCGGCTTTGTATAACTCTTGTTTATAGAATATGTTCGTGATGCTGGTAGAATACTCTTATAGAAGGATTCTAATTGTTAAAACTATTTCAATCCAATTTAATTGCAATATTCAAAATATATACAGTTAAATGTAATAAAATATATGGATAATTGTCTTACGTAAAATATACAAAACGAAACATTCAAAATTTGTCATTAATATAAAAGGGACTCGAGATATGTAAGATTTTTTAATTATATTTATTGATTAGTGAAGTAATTTAATTTGATTTATTTTTTTATTTTTTTATCTTAAAAAATTAAACCGTCTTGTGACGTGTTAAGAGAATATAAAAATATTGAACACACATATATATGTATACACATACATGCATGCATGTCTGGGAAGACACGCAATTTTTTTTCATTTATTATTGTTCATACATAAATTAATTATAAGCCAAAGCAATTTGGTAAGCACTTAACTTGATCAAAATTGCGTAGAAACATTGATTGCTGTTCTGGAAATTCAGCAACTATAAGTCTATAATCCTATAAAAATGGTCGGATACATGATAGTACAAAATATGAATACATGCTCCGTTTATACTAACATGAAAAAATTAATTATTAATTTTTTTTTTTGAATCATTAGAAATCCCGCCGCCAAATCACTTCTTTCGGGTTTAAACGGAGCAGGTAAAATATTTGGTTGTCTCATGTTTTTACGAGAAACGTACTTATTAAATTCGAACTCAAGCCTTAAAGTTAGATTCTGAACCATATACCAGCAAACCACACCTCTCGGAGACATATTAAAATTCTTAATAATTTATACAATAGTAATTGGGTTTTTGGGAAACTTGGGACTCATCATAATTGAAGACTGTGCATATCCTAATTGGATTCTTTTTCTAATGCATATGTTAATATATATTTAATTAATAAATAATAGATTTTAGTAATATTACGTGGCGCGTTGAGAAAGCTTAAAAATACTTAATTTTTAATATTTTAAAAAATAAAAAACCTAAAAATTCCTCAAAAATAAAAAATAAAATTCTCAATTGGTTTTTCTCTCATTTCATATATTCAACCCCAAGGTTGCTTCAATGGTAAATGCCTTAAATTTGAGTGATTTCCCTCCTCTCAGGTTCAAGGTTCGAATCCTACTAAATGTATTTCCTTGGAACTATATCCCTGGTGTAAAAAGCCAACGACTTATCCTGATTTATGATAGGAAACTTCTGAGGGCACATAGCACAGGTCCCAAAGATTAGTCGAAAAGCACGTAAACTGGTCGGGATACCCCGATTATCAATATATATAGATATATATATAGATTTATTTTTATACAAATAGTGAGAATTTGAGTTATATGGGAATTCAATTTCCCTCAAACGATGGTGATGAATCAAAATTATTTCCGATGGAAACATAAACTTTCAGCAATTAATTAATTAATTTTATTTATTTTTTCAATATGTATAATAATTAATTATTTTTATTTTATTTTTTAATATGTAAAATAATTAATTCATTTTTCATTATAATATTATTCCAGATTTTTTTTATAATATTCATTTTAAAAAATTATATAATTATTTTTTTCTATAATATTTACTTCAAAAAATATTTTATAATATTTATTTCAAAAATATTTATAATTTTTGTTCTTTTAAATATTTATTTATAACAATTATTTTTTAAAAATATATTTAATTTTAATTATGACTTTTTTTATTTATTCATTTAATTTAATTTTTTTGCAAATATTATTATTGTTTTAATATTTTAGTATTTTTATTTTGTGATATTTATTTAAAATAATTTATTATTTATTTATTATTTTATTGTGAATAGTAAAATATTTAGTTTATTAACTACTAAAAAAATTAAATATAAAACATGTATAATATAATCATTTATGTCATATCCAAAATTATGATGGACCTTATCCAAGCTCACTCTATATGCATCATCAACCGATTTTGTAAAAGAAGCTAATTAAAATACTTAAAAATATAATAATTATATTTTTACAAAAGTGAATACTGAGGATAATCTTATCAACAACAATACTTTAATTAATATTTTATTTCATTTTAATGTTAAGGCACTAGACTTTATTTATAATTTTATCTAAAATTTGATTTTACTACTATTATTGTACACTTTACAATTCATATAAGGTAGTATTAATAATATAATATTATTATTTTAATTCTATATTTTTTATATTTATAATTATTTATAAAAGTAATGTTAATTTAATATTATAAGTAAATTATTTGTATTTAATAATTTTATTATAAATATATTTAAAATTATTATAATTAATTAAAATAACATTGAATAAAAAAAAATTACAATTTTAATTAAAACATATTTTCCATTTTTTTTTTATATTTAGTATAAAAAGGTAAAATTGTCCATAAAATTATGTAATTTGCTTCTCCCCTCAAATTTTTGTACAAATAAAACAATGGAATCATTATTTCCTCTCCTCTCATCATTTTCTTTCCTCTCTTCTTCTTTCCTTCCAATCAAACACTACCGCAGAGTATTTATTTCTTAAAATGACTTTAGAATGGGAATGGGAAAATAAATGGCCCAATAAATTTTGCGAATGAGAATTAGTTTATTCTCAATATTAAATGAATAAATATATTTTTTACCCCTAAAATAATAATCAATAATAAATTAACATATTTATGGTTAATAATAAATTAATAAGTAGTATATTTGGAATTAATAATTAATATAATTATTATATAATTATTTTAATGATATTTTCATAACTAATTAACACTTCATTTTAATTACTGCATAAAATAAATATATCAATATAAATACTATTTAATTTCGATTCGATTCGATTCCGATCTTTAAGTAAACGTAAACATAGCTGGACATTGAAGGCCTCTAAGTCCGGCCCATCTGGGCCCAATTTTACACAATCCTCTCTGGAAATAAAAAGAGAGAGCATAAAACCAACAACGTTCTCTCTAGTTCGTTCTTGTTCTTGTTCGACGGAGTTGAGGGCTCGCTCAGTATGCATCAAATTTATTTACTTTTGTTTTATCTTCTCTTTGGAATCAAACCCATTAATGGTTTTGTTTTCTTTTAAATGCAGTGTGAATTTTGATCTGATGGGTACTGAAGAAGAAGACTCAATCGAGCAAGCAGCTGCAGCGCGGCGAGAGAGGCTCAAGGCTTTGAGAGCCGCTCAGGAACTGTTAAGCGCTGGGGACGATGACTCCGCTAAGGCCACTGATGATGATAACGAAGATGCTGAAGATAAGTTAGTATCTCAATCTTATCCTTAACCTATACCTCTTTAACTGCTTTTATTTTGTGTATTATTATGTAATTTTTCGGGCATGAATATTATGATTAGGCTGCTAATTTGGTTATTTTGATTGTAATTTGAATTGGATTAATGAAAAATAGTTTATATATGTAATTGCGTCACGCATCCGGACTGTTATTGGACCCATGTGATTTGTTTCCTTTATGTGCTTTGTGCGGGTTAATAATGAGCCGGAGAAGAATGATTCTGATGTTTAATCTTACCTCTTGATTTTTGTTTCTGAATAGAAAATAACCCGTCAAAGCCACTGTTGCCTAGCCGCAGCGTTTAGGCTTGGCGCAGCCAGTCCGCTGTGCTTACCCCCAAATCAGTGGGGTTAGGCGCTAAGTCGCCTGGCCAGTGTAGCGCCGCTGATTTTTTGGGTTTTCCAAAATTAACCCTAAATCAGCACAGTTGTCTGACTTCTCTTACCATTTTAAAGCTTAATTTCTTCATAATTACACAATTTTCAAAATCTCTAATTTTTAAAAACCTTAATTCTTCTATTCTTTTTGTTTTTCATCAAATTAAATATCTAGAAACCTTATCAATCACTCAACAATATTTTCCTATGATCAATTTGACCAAAATTCCACCAAATCTTAATCCTAAATTCGAAAATCCCCAATTCTGGAGGAATTTACTAGGTGCTAGGCATCAGGCTGCTACCCGCCTAGCGCGTTTTAGAACATTGGTTAAAGCATGGCATGTTGATATGTCTATACGAATTCAATTTATTTTTGTTAGGGTTTGACTTGGGCGCTCACTCACTTCCTTTGTTACTTTATTATTTGTGTTTGATATAATTGAGTCTATATGCCAACACAAACTCATGGGCACCTCGTAGTCTAGAAATCTGCTTAGATTGGAGATAGTTAAGTTTATGAAGCTCTCAATCCCTCTTCTTCGTTGTCAAACATGTATATTTGCTGTTTGCAGTAATCTCAACATGAAATTTCGAAATTATGTTCCGCATGATAAGCAGCTTCAGGAAGGTAAGGTCACTCCACCAGAACTACCAAAGTTCGAGGACCCAATTGCAGCGGCACCTCCACCATCAGAAAAGAAAGAGGTATATGGTCTTTTTCTAAACAGTGCGTTACATGTGTTTCTTTGATTGTATCCCTATTTTAATTTGGAGTATTTCAGGATCCACTTGTCAACATTGCTCCAAAGAAACCAAACTGGGACCTGCGGAGGGATGTGCAAAAGAAGCTTGATAAGCTTGAAAGGCGCACGCAGAAGGCAATGTTTAAACTTATGCGTAAGTAATTTCCATTTTTGATATATATGACGCGCACACACTTGTAGATTCTTTAATATGTATTGCATATGGTGGTGGAATGAAATGGATGGTTTTACTTTCCTCCATCATAATATTGGTCGGTAATTTCATTGATGAAGAATTGACATTTAATTCTTGTGTCTTTCGTATACTAACATCTCTTCCGTGACCTTTTCTTTATTTTCATATGCAACTACCTTTCTGAATTAGTCTTCTTGTTCTGATTAACAGTGGATTATATAAATCAAATTAACATGTAGCATAAATCTAATAACACCTACTATGAACCTTGACTTCTGAGCTTCCTCAGCCTGCTTTTTTTTCTCAAAACTTTTTTTTTTTTTTCAATTTTATAACACAAACCTAATTATATGTACCGGGTAAAAAGCTATGGACTACTAGTTGTCAGAAAAGTTTCACGAGATGTAACATCCCAAGGAGAGGGTGTCAAGCCTCATTTTTGGAAATCAATTACATCATTTATTTATTTGAGAAAACACTTGTGTTGTGTAACTTACCTTATTTTCTTGCACAACAGATGCTTGCTTTATTCTGGTGCCCAATTTTCGTGAGATATGGTGTAAATAATTTGATCATGTGAAAAAACTACACATTATAGCTCCATGATTGATGATGGTTCATGTGAAATTTGTGTAACTGAGTTCAATTGTCATTTCCACAGAGGAACAAGAAAAAGAAAAGCTGATGGCTGAGAATGGAGAAGGTAGTGGCATGGAGGATTAGAATGAGACCATGTTTATGAATGCAGACTATCCGAGGAAGGTTCAATCGATAGGAGACTTGTGAAACTTGCCTGGTTTCTTTTCTGCGAGATGCCTTTCAAAAGTACTTGTTTTAATGAGGAAAATGGATTATGACTTGCAGTACAAGCAAAATATGTAAACACCCATTTCGTCTAGATTCTGATATTAGAGATGGATTACAACTGAACCAAGTTTTAAATATGCAAGTTTTGTTGCAAATTGCAGCTTATTTTTGGTTACTGCAATTAACATCCGCTTGACAGAAATGCCATCGCAGTCCCAATTTTTACAACCTGTGACTTCATATCAAATTTGTAAAAAAAAAAAAAAAAAAAAAAAAAAGATATATTGGCAAACCCAATAGAAGGAAATTATGGGAAGCTCTTTAACAAATTGCTCAAAAGAAGTTTCAGGCTGTAAAAGATTTCCATCACTTTGCTGGGAACAGCCACCTTACCCATGCGGAACTTGTGTACAAGATTCTATCACATGATTTTATGGAGGAAAAAAAAAGATGCAAAAAAAGATAGCTGAATATAATGAACATTTGACGCACACAAGTGAAGAATTGTCCACCTGGTTTTGATTTCTGACTGGCCGTTCTGTGCTTGAAATTGGCCATATGTATTACAGCAACTGTAAATTTATCGTATATGCAGCTTATCTTCTGTCGCCCTTGAGTTGGTTGAGGCCAGTTTCGTTGGGGCTGGTTTGCCCACTATCCATGTTTCCCTCATTCCAGGACGGGTGCACTGGAGGAAGTTGATAATCGTCAGGTTTTAGGGCCAAAGCAAAATCAGGCAAAGTCGGCGCAGTCTCCATGATTCTGTATTTTAACATTACCGAAATACCAGATAACCATACATTGTCAGCATCCTTGCCCATCAGAGAAAAAGTTGCATATACTCATAATATTTACTCGTTTACTGCTGTAAGAAAACTTACTTTTCATAGGAGTATAGATCACGGTTTATCCGCACCTTGCTTGAAGTATCTTTTGGAATTTTCTCAGAGAGATACTTCATGGTTCCCCAGAGTGGTGGATTTCTGTCCAGCATCAACAACGGAATTAGTTAGGTCCATTGTGCGGTAGCATGTTCTACCTGTCTATCTTCTTTAGGAAATGTAAATAAAAGGGAGAATCCAATAAACACATAAATTACATGCATACACATGCACGCGCACAAATTTTATTATTATTATTTTTACATTTCTAAATAAGTGGTGGTTATTGTATGCTCCTAAAAACTTTTAGATTCAACAATGTTGTCACAAAAGCTGACCTTACTGTTCTTTAAACTCAATACCTTTTTTTACCCAAGATGTTTATCATGTTAAACAGCCATCAATCCTTAAACCTTGAGCTAATGAAAAAGAACTCAACGACAAGATTTGAGCTCTAACTATTACTGGTCAAGACAGACCAAGGGAAAGAGGAGACGAGCACCTTCCAAGAAGCAAAGAAGATAAACATAAAATCTAAGGAGAAGCACATTTGAAACTTTCCAATCAATAAGCTCCGACATCTTTTTTATAAGATTTTTCCAGCGAATAAGCTCCGATTTGACAATAAGAAAACAATTTTATTCGCACAACGAAACTAGGAAAAGGAGGATTGGAGGAGATAAAAGATGCCCACCAAGTTTCAAATCAAATGCCTCCAGCTAGAACCATGAGTGGTAAACACTATTTCCCACAGTTTCGAAGAGAAGCATCCTTAGGCTCCTTATTACCCGAATAAGAAGAATCCTTTCATCCTAAAAATATCTGCAGATACACCCTAACTTAAGTACTTAAGAGACAGCTTATGGAAAATGATTGAAGTGCTTTAAAAAATTTCTGATAAAGCATGTCTTATGTCTATTGCTGCAGCTACTTTGCTACAAAGAGGCAGACATACTATGGAACAGTTATTATTTAAACAATTTAGATATTAGGTTCTTATATCTAAAATAAATGATCCATCTACAATTAGAAGGAAAAAAGAGAGAGAGAGAGAGAGACCGAAAAAGAATAATGCCTTTGCTAGAATACCTTGATAAAGGAGGAGCTGCATTAAATGCCTCACATGCCTTCTTACTTTCTTTGAAATACTCATCTGCAGCTTGCAGAGCAGCTACAGCCATGCCATGGAATTTCTCCGTATTTCCCTCATCAAGGATCAAACCATGGTAATAATATGCCGCAGCCTGAATGGCAGGGAAAAAATCATAGGAAATGAATTAAAAAATGACAACACTTAACTGGACAAGTGCAAAATACAAGTTCAAAATTTACAAGTATATGGTCCACTATTACTGTGAGAAACATTAAGTAGCTGAGGAAGTTCGGATAAAATCCACCAAAATAGCTTGTTAAATGGAATATCTCGTCAAATTATGGCCCCTTAACAACTTGACTCTTAAAAACATAATAGAGACTTGAATACTTAGCTTTTAAGAACAACTCCAAAAGACTTCAAATATTATTTAGTTCCAAAATAGAAGAGCCACATCATCAAAATTGGTTTCAAAAGAGACACCAATTGAGAGAGACACCAATTGAGATTCTTCAAATTACATTATACTTCTCACTCTTCAATATTAAAGAGTGATTTTTCTATCTTCAAATATTATTATATAATATTTACCACTCTTCACTTTATTATAGTGGTGGTGGTTGGAGTTACTAATAACTATTTATATTTAAAATATATATATATAATTAAAGTGAGTCTCATTCAATTTAATTAAAATAATATAAATCTATTTATATTATCTCTCTTTTACTAATATTATATAATTTTTTATATCACATCATCATCATTACTTATAATTATTTTATATTAAAATCATATAATAAAAGTGAGCTTTTTCAATTTGATTAAAATAATATAATTTTATTTTTATTTGAAGAATCTTTTGGTAATCAAATAAGTATTTGAAGAGTGAAATTTGATGAGTCTTTTGGAGTTACTCTAATATCCAATCCACTTATATTTTATGTCTACTGGATGAATCTGCCAGACTTACAAGCATACATCTGCTTGGTGAAAAACTCAAAAGCTTGCCAGAAAATAAGACTAATAGACACATGGAAACTCAAATGCTTACTAGAAAATAAGAATAGTAGATATATGGACATGGTATTTTTGCAATTTTGCAAGCAAGTAAAAATTCCTTGCCCATTTTGCCACTAACAGTATCTCGTCACTCAATTATTGAAAGAACCTAGAAATATCTAAAAAATAAAAATAAACCCCAAAAAACTAATCCTGAACAAAGTAAAATGCACAACACCAGGGAAGGATGATCCTGTGTTCCAAATTTATTTTCTGGTTCTGATTGACCAGAACTATAACTAATAAAATCCCCAAAACGGAGGAGTCAATGGTAATAAAGAATCGAAGTTTTGCAATCATCATTTTTACTCCATGTCTGTATTACAGGTCTATAATGCAACTTTGACCATTCTGAAAGAACATCCATTTTCTAACATAACGCTTCAGATACAAAATAAATATCTGCATGCACACCCTTGATTAATAGTTTAATACACTTAAAAATATAGGCAATCAAATTGGCACACAGGGAAGTTGTTTACTAAGTTCTGAAACATATGAATAATGGTAATCAAAGTATTTATGCAGCCTTGGGTAGCCATATAAGTGAGCACTGTGAACTATAGCAAGATAGAGAGCGTGACAGAAAAGCAATCATAAAATACCTTTGCTTCAACATATTTACATTTCACAAAAAGCTTATGTTTTTCACCCCAACCATTTGCTAAAGGAAGATTCATGATGTTGTCTTGAGCCTGGGAAAACAAAACAAAACAGCTCAACTATTTCACATTCCTGACAAGATCTGTATACAACAAATAAATAACATGACTATATGAGCACAAGTCAGGAGAAAACAGTGAACAATCTGGACTAATAACTACTGGAGGAAATTACAGTATCTGAACCACAATAGCTACTAGTCATACATGGACTTAATTAGTGATTCTATCAACCACAAAACCATGATCTCCACTATCGCTTTCGCTGCCAATGAAGTCTTAGCCTACTTGAAAGATAATGGTATTCAGATAATGTGCCTTGGATTCTAGCTTAACTTTAGAGCTAAACACTACTTTTAGGCCCTTCCCTACAAGCTTAAGTTTTTGGGTCTAGTGGTCACATAACACAGTATCAGAGCCAAGTTTGTTTAACCAGAGGGCCTTGCGTTTGAAACCCTCCCCCAGTCTAGTTGTAACATAACACGGTATCAGAAACTAGTCCTTGTAGAATTTACTACCAGAAATATCTAATCATTACCACTCGGTCAGCCACAATTTTTATTTACAGCGTCAGAATACAAATTTCTTTGTTAATGTGTTTTTTAACATATGCTCTTCGTACAGTAGTTGGATGAAAGCACAAACTTATAGTCGAACATTCAGTAAACAGTAGATGATTACTAAATCATATTAACTCTGGCAGCCTTTAGACTTAGCAGCACATTTATTGGCATCTTAGACACACCAATAAGAAGAAGACAATGCCATGAACCATTATATAGTATCACAATTTATTACTAGTCAAAGAAAAAAAACAATGGAAGCATGACAAGTTTATGACAATATCTCAGAATTCAAGAATCATCCATGGATTGAAAGAGATCAAAAAATGATGGAATTACCTGCTGCCAGTACTTGACTATCTCACAAGCAAGTCTTCGCTTCACAGCCAAAGTGGCTTTAGTACTATCAATTGCCATTCCAAGTTGAATATCAACCCCCTAAATTAGAAAAATGAAGGCATGTGAACCCACAGAAAGAGATTGAGAGAGAAAATAAATAGTAAAATAAGTGCAGACGTTATGTGTGTTTCATCTTTCATGGAGGAAAAGTGCTTGTACACCAATTAATTCTACTTCTAAATTGACAAGGGAAAAAAATCTTCTTTTTTTCAATAAATAAGATAAATTATTATCCCACAAAGACAGATCAGAAAGCATCTAGTACTCAAGTCAAAGTTGGATGAACAGTTGAAATAACTGTGACAAAATCATAGAAAACTGAATCTGCTTCATGTAACTATCACATTATCATGTCAAAATAAGAGTCAAATGAAAATGAGCAAACTACTGATTATTTTAAGTACAACAGGAAAAAGTTTAATATAAATAAAACTATTTAAAATGCAAGCATAGTGAAAGGCCATACTGGCACAAAAGTGCATGAAGTGAAACTTTAAATTATGCTCTACACTGTTCCCCAATAACTGAAGATCTTGGACTAAACATCCAAGCAAAAATTTAGGATTTGAATAGTAATTCTAGCATATATTATTTACTTGCTTTTTATGAGAGTCCATCTAATAAGCTAAACATCAAAGGAAAAATAAAAACAGAGACATTGCTCTTTAACCTCTATTTAGAAGGAGTGAAGGAAAAGACTAAGGGAAGAGATTTAATTCTTCCTCTGTCCAATTGCTTGAATGAGATGAAATATCGACACAAGCAAACAAAAGGGAGGAAAGAAAAAGGGGTAGGAGGGAGGGATAGATGAAGTGGCGAAGTGGAGAAAGAGATGATTGTCACTTTCCAATATTTAGTGTTTACTGAGGAGATAAAGAAAGAGAAATCATGAAATGCTAATTCAACCACCGTATAATTACAAAAAGAATGGAATACGTAGAGAAACGGTTCATGAACTAAAAATCCATCCAAACAGCAAGAAAGTACCTGCCCCAATGCTTGCTGGCAAAATGCACAGAGAACTCCTTCCGCTAAGTCTACAGGTAAGTCTCTCCTACAACCAAAAGCAGAAATTAATAAAGGTGAAAAGCCTCATGAAGCATGAACAATATAATAAAAGAAAGTTTCATTCATTGCAAAATTTTCATCTTTGCAAACCTGAGTTCTACAGGCATCTGTGGCAGAACATGTCGGACCGCACAATCCAAGTATCCTGCTGCCTTCAGAAAAATATCAACAGATGCTCGCCTGCTTTCTGCCACACACAAAAGAAGATGAGAACTTTGCCGTAGAGCTATACTTATGCGACATGCAAAAGGTAAGACGTAAAATGAATGCATCGAAGCAACCTAAGTGGTTATCTAACTTCATCGCAACATGAGTAACTAGCTCACCCAGCAAGATTTCAACTTCAGTGATTTCCAATGTAGTATGGATAATTTCAGACCTAGCCAGAGAAATTCCTCGAAGCTCTTCAACAAGTCAGAGCGCACATGTGGATACACAACAAAGCAGAAAAGATACTTCCGCAAACCTTGAAGTATTCGGACGAAGACAAAAAGAATTTCAGGCATATTGATTGTGGTCTGGTTTACCAAGATGTACTTGACTGTTACAAGCATTTGAATGGTCGGGTACGGTACGGGCATGCCCGACATATACCTCTAAGTGCTCCAGTGAGAAAAGGAGGGAAATGGTGTTGCCATATGTCAAGCGAGGTCAGAAAAAACATAAATTAACATAGACAGAAACCATAAAAAGAGACCTAGATTTTACTGAGCTTAATGAAACAATGATTTCAGAGATTTCAGATAGAGCATAATAATATCAAAAGATCCATGTATGATGTATCCGACTGCGCCTAGTGGGAAAAGGCTTTGTTTGCTTTTGGTTTGGTTACAAGCATTTGAATCCCTAAAACAAACCAATTCAGTGACGGTAAGATCATGAAAATTCATTGCAAACAAAGAGAGTCAGATGGCTTGGGGGGCAGCAGGCATTGCCAGTGGCCTATGAGTAGAATAAAATCAGAATAAATCCTATTCAATCAGCTAAAAGTGCAAAGCTTTGTAAGGAACATGCAAGGTACAGTTACACTGTTCATAGTTAATTTGGGCACAGAGAGAACATTTTGATTACTAAAAGATGAAATGAAATGGTAGGATTGGTGTGACTGTATTCTTAGCAATAAACTTCATCAGTGTTTAAAAATACGGCTGAGGCGGCCGCCTCGCCGCCTCGCGGCGATGGCGCGCTGAGGCGGCCCGCCTTTTGCGGTTTCTGAGAGGCGGCCGCCTCTCAGCTGTGAGGCGGCCGCCTCTCAGCTGTGAGGCGACCGCCCCATGCCGCATCACCACAAATCGGCGTGAGGCGGCCGCCTCACGCTAAAGCTTTTTTTTTTTTTTTTCATTCGTATAAAGAAAAAAAAAATTAACTGGAATAAAAAAAATTACCAAAACCTCATGAGAAGTGAAGGAGGTTCTTTAGATGATGAGTCATCTGATGATGACAGAGATTTTGACCCAAGCTTCATGCCGCTAGACATTAATGATAGCTTATTTAGGGATTAGTTATCAATAATTTTTTGAACATACTATGAATTATGAATAAGTTAATGTATTTTGGATTAATTATCAATAGTTTTTTGAACATACTAAGAAAAGAATGTATTTTGGATTATTTTTCCGATTACGATCGAGGCGCCCGCCTCACCGCTTCGAGCAGGTCCGCCTCACGCCTCAATGGTCGGCCGCCTCGAGGCGCCGCACCGTATTTTTAAACATTGAACCTCATATTACATTTAAAATATTTTTGAGGAATTGTATTCCCATGAAATTATATAAAAGACTGCACTGTGATAAACACTAAGATTTTTGATAATTTAGTACAATAGTGTTTTGAGTCCAGACCAGAGAACATACTCTTTGTGTTTTGAATTGTTCCTGTGCTATTGAACTTTTATATTTGAAAATTTTGTGCTTTAATAAACAGTCCCAAATGATGAGAATGATGACTGCATTAACTTAAAATCTAAAGGGAACAGAATGATGCAATGAGTTTGTATTAATGATGATATGCAACAAAGACTCACCCTCCGATACTTTTGCCTGATAGCCATCAGCAGACGCTCTTGGAAGAAGCAACAAATTGGCTTGTGATAGTGATAGCATTGCCATCATGTGTAAGACTGACAACACCTCATACCAAGCATTGGAAATGGCTGTTTCCTGCAATAAATTGTTCACATTAAATCCAGCACTCTAACTGAGGAATGAAATCCCAAACCAAAGTAAAATAATGATACAAATTCGAAAAATAGTAATGAGATAGATTAGTTCCACAACCCCACCTCTGCTTCATCCTCCTGATTAACCAAACAAACTGTACTTTGTATTGTAGCTGGCTTCCTGGTGAACACAGAAAATCAATACCATTGGAATTTAGCTTAGACAAACAGACTCCTAAACACTAATGAACATGGCATAAATGCACTATTTACCATCTTTTACTAATCCCAAAATTACGGGCAAGTAATCTTCGAGAGCCTGATGAAGATCAGCCAATGTTGAACCTCCTTCAGAGAATAATTTCACTTGATTCATCAATGATACTGCTACTAAATGCAAATAAACACTATGCTTTCCTACTAAAAAGTATACAAACCATGTTGTGTAGCACTTTTTCTTCTTGTTTTTGTAACTGTTGGTCCCTCTTGCGCTGCCATAACAACTATACGAGTCCTTAAAGCAGACAACGCTCCACCATATTCTTCGACAGACTGTCGCCAAGTGACTGAGAGAAATCAACAGGATTAGGAATTCGAAATCCAGGTACATAAACAGAAACCTCCCCAATGTTTCCAGGTCTCCTCCTATTTCCACCAGTATCCTTTGAT
The DNA here is from genome assembly GCA_019454045.1 of Zanthoxylum bungeanum. Lineage (NCBI taxonomy): Eukaryota > Viridiplantae > Streptophyta > Magnoliopsida > Sapindales > Rutaceae > Zanthoxylum > Zanthoxylum bungeanum. Next base: position 23,429 of record SKCR01003713.1, read on the forward strand.
GTTGACAAGAAGCATCCCATATCCTTAAATTTATTATATCTACCAATTTAAGAAAAAATCAATCAGAATTTAGAGAAAATCCAACTAAATTTACATAGGCATGAATTGGAGTAAAATACAATTTTTAGAAATGAAACTAAAAAAATGTATATATTAGTCACAAGAAAAGTGGACAAGTAGCAGAGCTGAAGCTATAAAGTGAAGAGAAGCAATAAATGTTCAACCAACAAAGAGCTAAAACTAGTAGGTTATTCACGAGTAGCATCCAAATCACTCTGACTGGAACTCTCAATTTTTTTTTTTGAAAATGATAACCTTTCAATCTACCAATTTCAAAAATAAATTAAAACATTTTTCACTCTTTTTATATCTCCCTTTCCCTTTACAAAACGGAACCATTCTCATAATCCTAAATAAATATTGAAATTGAATTAAGTGTCATAAGTTTCAGCAATTTCTGCACAGAAGAAAATGAAAATATTAGAGAAATTTAAACACACAAAAAAAGGGGAATGCATCACAAGTAAAGCATGACAATTTACTTTCTTTTAGAATAATAGAAACAAAAAGCTAGCAAAAGACACTAAAAAAACCTTGTATGCTTTACCATTAAACATGAAACTTTTCAAAAGAAATTGTGAAAGTAAAGGAACTAGATGCAAGTTGAATCAAAAGGGTAGTTGGCAACAGATCAAAAACTCATAGCTCTAAAGAACAAAATGCATAGAATTTCAATACAACTCATAACAACAACAATAATAATAATGTTCAAAACGATGAAGATTGTGAGTAAAGAATCTCTAAGCTAAGTGGAAACAAGTAAACCCACCAAGTAAAGCAAGCTAAAATTTCAAGTGACCATACAAATTTCAAACTTTTATATCACCCCACAAAAAAATTTCAACAAAAAAAACCACCAATTGATGAAATATGTATGATTCTAAATTCTTACCATCAAAATTAAAACAACTGATTCTTGATTGTGTTCCATAGTCAAACTGAAACTGTATGCAAATGAATTATGAAAAACAATAAATAAATAAACTAAAAACGAAAATGGAAAACCCAAAGAGGTGTTTGAATTTCGAAATGTAATGGGAAATTTGGTAATTGGTTTACTGGAAAATAGAAGCAGCAAAGTCCAAGAAAAAAAACAGAGAGAGAGAGCGCGTAGAATAAATATTCTAAAGAAAATAATTGAAAGTCGATATGATATGAAATGACCAAAAAAGTCTTGTGTATTTATTATATTAACGTAAAATTAAAACGACTTTTGGGTTCTCTAATCATTTTTTTTTATTGGCGCCTAAATTCCCCCACTCTTCCTTCTTTTAAACCTTTTAGTTTCTCTCTCTCTGTCCTTATATAATTGATAATATTAGATAATTATAATTATATATTATTATTAAAACATATATGTTAAAAGCTTATGAAAAGATTATAGTAATTCAGAGATTCAATATCGAACTAGACAAGTATGTAATGAATCTATTGTTTTTTAATTGTTAAATTAAAGCTTAGCATGTTATTTTATTAAAATTTTTCGTCTAGGTTTTTTATTTGAGTGAATTATTTCTTCTTAAATTCTTGAGATCAGTTGAGATACACGTAATCTGATTCGAATACCTCGATTATCAAAAATAATATGAGTTCGATTCGTTATTGAAGTATTAGTCCTAATTTAGTGATATATATAGTAATAGCTATGTACATATATAAATTATAATCTCTTATCTGGAATAAGTAATAAAACTCTGAAATTAATCAAATACTTACGAAGCAATGAGAGGATTTACCTCTTTAAAAAAGAAGAAGAAGAAGAACATCTCACTTTCATTTTTTGTTATTTATTCTATGAAAATTGTCCATTTGTATATCTTTTGAAAAGTGAGAAGAATATCAACATGCTTGTAGTTGTACAGTGAAAAGTTTCTAAAATTAAATTATTGCTAAAGATTCCAAAAATATGAACAGAATAATGGAGTAAAATTTCATTTCCCAAAAAAATGACAAATTAAGATATTTATTAAGGACGGGCTATCAGTACTCTAATATATATATATATATATATATATATATATATTTTTTTTTTTTTTATATTTGAAATCGTTGAAAATCTCATCGCAGAATCATTCTTTTCAGGATTAAGTGAAAAAAACGCATTCTTTGGATTCGAACGCAAGACATCAAAGTGAGAATCTGAGTAATACATCATCAAGCTACGTCCCTTGGAAACCTATTATTTTATACACTCTTATGGTAAATTTAAAATTTTGATTTTTACTTTGTAAACTTTTTAAAATATATATAAAAAAAAAAAAAAAACTTTACTTAAAACATTTAAATTAATTTTTATTATTATTAATTTTTTCTACTTTACACACTCAGAAAAATATTCAATATACTCAAAATTAACTAGACACTCATTTTCTAATAAAATCAATCTAATTAAGAAATCGATTATAAAAACAAAAAAATTACATATTATTAATAATATTGCTTCTCATTGTCTATAATTTTAATACATAATATTTCTTATTACAAAAAATTAAAAGATTTCAACAATTTAAGATTACAAATCAACAAAAATACTGGGCGAATGACTTTAGCAGCAACCTTTTATTTATATATATATATATTATATATATATATAAGATAAACTTGGCAAAAGATAAGATAAACACAAGAAATCGACAAAGAGTGTTTAATGTGGTTCAACGGAGCTAATCAATCCTACGTCCACGGGCACAAAGTAGATGTGGTTATTTTATAACAAAATGAGTTGGACCGACTTGTTTGGGGACAGGTCTAATAGAAACCGAGTTGTTGATTGTTTTTTTTGTTTCCTACAAGTAGTATTCAAATGAAAGTTTTTTCAACCCTTACAAATGAGATCACCCTCCTCTTATATACTAATAGATATACAATACTGTTCGCATATTTTTGTGATGTCAGCACTGTAGGTATGCTGGTTTCCGGTGATTTGAAAAGTTCTCTTCCCCAATCTGTCATCGCCGAAAACAAAGTCTACCCCCTGATTTCCCGTCACATCACACCGTAAAAGTACACCGTCATGTCTTTTCACTAATGATGACAGCCTATTAGATTTCGAATGTACAAGTTGATTTTGGAGGGGAAAATCCGACCACTCCGATCTCACGTCGGTCTTTAAGAGGTCGACCAAGTGGCCTGCCGAGTTTCTCAAATTGTTTCCGTCCTGACCCGAAATATCAAAACTCATCCACTTATTCTAGGAGGTAAGATACGTCAAATCGAGCCGCCGGTCCAAAGTGGTCGGCCTCGGCTCGAATGTTGTCGGCCTATGAAATCTGTGTCAGATCCGAGGAATGGGTGCTCAAATTCTCGTATTTCCTGAGAACCAACCTATATATCTATCCTTCCGTTGCCGAACTACTTGAATATCTTAGTTGCGAAAATCCACTTCAACACTTTATGAATTGGATTCCTCACTCTTTTGTTCTTGATGATTATAAAATTAGAGTAAATAATTTTAATAAATTATATGTGTTCAAAAAAAAAAATTTAAGTGCAAATAATCC
>SKCR01003714.1:0-24109 GCA_019454045.1 Zanthoxylum bungeanum
GAGGTCTTCCCTTGTGAGGGGTGAGTGTGGCCTTAAATGTTTGTCCCGGTTCACACCGGATGGCGACTCCATATTATTTATCCGGTTTAGTCCCCCGTGGGCTACTCCGTACTTCCAACTGGGCCGCAAGCACGGAACAGCGTCGTCCAACTTCTGTGTCCTACAATAGCCCTTTGGCTTTTCATCCCTCAAAACGGAGGACCTTTAATCCACCCTAGCTAGCCCATATACATTACATTACCATGCATAAATAAGTAACATGCAGAAAGTAATAACATACTAACGACTAAATCATGCTTAAAAAATAAATAACATACTAACGACTAAATCATGCTTAAACACAAGGTTGGATGAAACGAAACATGTGAATCTCTCAAGTGTACGTGGCATTGTATCCCGAGTGCAACCGAAATACACGTCCATTCGGATTCGGCTACGGAATTTACGTCCGGGTTTCCATCCGATATACCACAAGAGATAACACATATTCCGTTCATCCGGAAATCACATCATGCACCAATAAACAATACTCATATGAAATAAAGTACTAAAATAAATGAAAACAAAGGATAATAAATAAAGAAGGTGCCCTCAGGTCTAACATCTTTAGTTGTCTATCGGAAGTGCGTTATGCGGCCGTCGGAAGGGTTGATGCTCCGCAACTCCTCCGGTTCACTGGTCCACTGCTTCGCTGTTTGGGTTGCTCTTTTTACTCTGTTTTTCTGCAGTTTTTGCTGTATTTTCTGGTCACTGTTTTCACTGTATTAAAGGACTATTTTTTATTTGAATTTTTAAGGGGTATTGGGGTTGCTGGGTTAAAGGGGCTGTTTTTGGTGTTTAGGGGCTGGTTTATTTGCGTGAATTGAAGCAGTTTGGTGGAGGGTTTATTTGCGTGAATTGAAGCTTGCTGTGAGGGGCTGGATTTGGCGTGGATTTGAGGGCTTATGTGAGTGATGTTGATGTGTGGCGGCGTGGTGAAGGGCTGTGTTGTTGATGCATTGAGGGGGGCTGATGCGTGAATGGACTTTGTTGCGTGAGTGGGGCTGAGTGAAGGGACTTTGTAGCATGAATGAAGGGTGCTAGAGAGAGGGCTTTATAGTGAGTAGGGCTGGATGAAGGGACTTGTTTACGTGAATGTAGTGCAAGGGAGTGAGTGAAGTCTGCTTGTGGGTGGCAGTTTTGGGTTGGTGAGGAGTGACTGTGTGTCACGGTTTGCTGAGTTTGAAGGTGGCGTGCATGTTGTTTTTGTTTTGGTTTAGGGTTTTTAATGTGCGAGAGAGATGATGGTCCTGAGTGTCTAGGGTTTTTGTGAGGAGTGCGAGATGTGAGGATGCTCTAGGGTTTTTCAAGTTTGGTTTTATGCTTTTTTTATAGGCAAAGGCTAGGGTTTTCCTTGCATGGGAAGGAAAGAGATCATGCAATCAATGGTGATATCTCATAATTAGCATATCACAAGGAAAATATCTAATTAATTTAGGAGGTGATTTCTTAAATTTGATTTGATTTCTTTTAATTAGGAATGTGATTTATCTTGATTTTATTTGATTTGATTTAATTAATTTGATTTATTTAATTTAATTTTTGACATGTATTTTAAAATTTTAATTATTATTGGATGTGATTTGATGGGCTTGCTTATTTTGGTGGGCTTGGCTATGGTTTTGGGTGGTGTGTGGTGCTTGGTTTGGTGTCTTGTAGGGGTTGTGGTCAAAGATGGTTTTTAAACAGAGGCAGAAGGTCCAATAGGCAAACCCGAAGCTAAATAAGTGAATTAAATCCAACAAGGTGTCAATTTCTGACTCTTCCCTTCCGACGTCCGTTTCCCACGACTTCCACGATTTAAGAGGTAGTGTCTCCGTGTGAGACTCATCATCGGGATGAGCAACTCCAAAGATGGTGGAAGAACTCCAAGAATGAAGAGGAACCTCGAGAATGAGGACGAACAACTCTAAGAATGGAGAAGAATCTCGGGAATGAGGATGAGCAACTCCAAAGAATGGAGAAGAACTCCAAGAATGGAGAGGAACCTCGGGAATGAGGACGATCAGCTCCAAGAATGGAGATGAACCTCAGGAATGAGGATGAGCAACTCCAAGAAAAGAGAGGAACCTCGGGAATGAGGACAAGCAACTCCAAGAATAGAGAGGAACCTCAGGAATGAGAACGAGCAACTCCAAGAATAGAGATGAACCTTGGGAATGAGGACGAAGAACTCCGGAAAGGGAGAAGAACCTCGGGAGTGCAGACGAGCAAAAAGGCCTCGAGAATGGGGACCGATCAGGTAAGTAAAAAAATGCATGGATGACTTTGATAAGGTTTTCACTGTCACACACTACACAAACCCCATCAAAGTGGGGGGGACTGTAGACACTACATTTTTGCATGAGCCCGATGATGAGCCTCGTATGGAGGCACTACCTGAAAAATTACGGAAGTTGCGAAAAGAGAATTCCGGAAGGAAAGAAAACCTCCAAAATTAACCCCTCATCGGATTCAGACTCATTAGCCAGCCTCAGATTCACTCAGTCAGCTTCTGCATCAAACCATGGCCTCGGAAAAGCATATGCCCATGCAGCTCTTGCAATCGGCCCATGCAATCCATACAGCCCACACATAATCTTCCTAAATACGGTAAAATCTCCTTAATTATGAGAGCATCAACACTTTCCAATTTAATGAGATTTTTGGGATCTCATCCTTACAAATTTAACAAGATTTGAGATCTCCTCATCATCAAATTTATAAGATTTTATTCCCAAAATAATTTGATAATATATTTCCCAAATAAACATGATTGTTTCTCTATTTGGAAATCCTTTCAAATCATTATAAAAGGGACCAAGTCATCATCAAATGGGGAGGCTCTTTTCTTATTTTTTTGGGGGATCACCGAAAAAACAACAAAGCGGCGTGAGAAGCAGAAACCGTGAAGCAGAAGGCAGAAAAAGTGAAGCAGAAGGCAGAAACAGTGAAGCATAAGGCAGAAATAGCAACCAACAACCAGAAATAGCAACCAGTAACCAGAAACAACGAACTAGCAACCAGAAACAACAAACCAGGAATCAGAAACCTAACCAAACCTTGAAACCAAGCTTCGATCCTTCTGGTGACGGCCTAACACACTTCCGAGAAAGCAACTTAAAAGGTAAGACCTGATGACACCCTTACTATATTTATTTTCATAATTCCGGACGCTGCATGCCTGGCTGGACGTGAAATACGTCCTGTCGGGTATGCAAAGCCCTACATCAAAAGAATGGCCAAATCTCTGGCAACACTTCTTCTTTGGCATTTCGTTGTTTATTTTTATCTATTTATTCACTTTTATTATTATTTTATTATTTCGCCTTTATTTTGTTTATGTTTGTTCATGTTGATGATTATCCGTATATGCATGATTATATATTTTTTTATTTCTGTTCACATTGCATTGATGATTATGTGTGTTATTATCCCTCGCGGTATATCAGATGGAAACACATACGTAAATTCCGTAGCAGAATCTAAATGGACGGTAGTGCGGTTTGTACTTGGGATACAACTCCACGTGCCACTCGGGAAATACTCATATATGCGTCGACCTTTTTCTTTATACTTTATGCATTTTTTTACCTCTTTAGTTATTCATTTTCCGTTATGCGTGTGTGATTAATTATTTATATTGCATTATAATTTTCCTTTTTTTTTATATTTTACATCGTTCATACTAATTTATTTCATTAATCAGTCGCCTTATATTATGCATGAGTGATTTAATTATATATTTGCGTGGAGCCATATTATTTCTATTAATATTTATGGGTGTGCAAATTTGTGTTTATTTGAATTACCTTGCATGAACTGCATAAAACTTGACTATACCATTGTGTGAACCCGTACATTATACTGGCATAAGTAAGGGACCATTCCGAACCCAACGGTTTGAGGTCTTCCCTTGCCAAGGGTGAGTACGGCCTTAAATCTTTCCCAGTTCACATTGGGTGGCGACTCCTTCATTCTCCAGTTTAGTCCCCCGCGAGCTAATCCGTACTCTCTACAGGTTGCGAGCCCAATAATATCAGGGTCGCCGAACATCATAGACATAGCGGTAAACCCCGCTTCACTCCTACATATACATTTTCCATGACACAATATCATTAGCATAATTCTAGCACAAATCAAAACACCCAATCAGATTCTCACCTCCACAGTGTCTCGGCCATATAGGCCTAAATACTAGCTTGACAATTCAATCCACCAATTGACAAAGGCCATGAATGAATGCCAATTAAGGCACAAAACCCCCCATTTTTCTCACCTATTAATTCGGCCATGGCACATTCACACCCATTAACAATTATATTTCATGACATAATCACAAACATAACATTACTCATTCATCTCTAATGCAATAAAGCTTGTTCATATAACTTCCAAACCACAACATTAAAACCCCATTCAAGTAAATTACTCATTCGGCCATGACCCAAAATTTATCCCAATTGGAAATCCAAACAATAAATGCATCAAACCAAGCTATAACATCATCAAATGGATAAATGATTCACTCTATAAAGTTTAATCTTGTCATTTGATTCAAACCCCAAACTTGGGTACTAATGGTTCGAAAATGAGAGAGGGAAAAGCATGCTAGAGTTGTCAAGAAATTAAATGAATGGAATAGATACTTACTAGACTTAGAGAGGACTTGAAGAAGCACAAGAAACCCTCATTAATGGTTGCTCTGGACGAAAATGGAAGCAAAAATTTTGATGTATGCGTTTTTTTAAAAGATATTTCGAGAATGAGGGCTAGAAGAAGATTGAATAGTGTATGGTTTATATAATAGGGAGTAGATTTTTAATAAATAAAAAATCAATTAAATTTTGGCACATGTTAAAAATGATTAAATTCGTAACTACACAAAGCTGTCTGGGAAACATGCATTTTCGATTTGATTCTTGTAACACCTCGAGAAATTCGGGATGTTCCAAGCAGGAGGCCAACCATCCAATCTCCCTAGACCAGATTAAATTTCGACTCGACCTATACTTCTATTATACATGTTATCCATATATGTAAATAATAATCTCATCAAATGCAAAAATACGAAAAATGGCTCCATGTCCACATATATTATCCATATCAACATAATTATGTGTTTTACAATCCATTACTAAAAATCACTATTCCCCAATACACTTTCTATTGGGGTTTTGGGCAACCGGGTGCGGTAGAAGCGCGGTTCGGGCGAAATCATAATTTAAAATGTTTTAAATTACCGAATAAATTATTCAATATCTAATATGAATAATTTATTCATATTTCACCTAAACATATTTATTCGATATCAAATAACGACATAAATAACTAAGAACGTCGCGAAACTTTTACGAAAACGGTTTTTCCGCAAAATGGCATAAAACACGTTTTTGACCGAATCGACTACCCAATACACATGATGGCTGCCCAGGTCAGCCCCAATAGTATTAGGACAGTTCATGGGCTGCCCGAATAGTGATAAATTTACTGTTTGGGCAGCCGTCATCCGGTTCGCTCAAAAGTCAACGCCGTTTTTTGCCATTTTTGCTTATTTAAACTCCGAAATAATTTCCGAAAATTGTTCCAATACCCAAAACACATTCAATACATTCAAGTGACATCATTTTTCATCACAAACAACCCGGTTTTCCAGATATGATTTTGCAATAAAAATTATCAAGTTTTCATGCTTTAATCCAACTTTTTCAACATTAATCCAATTAATCACAAACACCAATTCAAGTCACCACAAATGAACCACCCAAGAACAATTCCAGGCATTACAAGAGTGGTCATAACACTCTAGAATGACAACATATCATCAAATGATCAAATTGAATAAATATTACAATAATATCTTTCAATTCTCCTTTACACATGCACAACACTTCCAAATCCATCCTCCATATCCAAAAGCCCCAATTTAAGAAGAATCCCTAGAACCATTCTAGTAAATCAAGAACAAGAAACTAATTTTCTAAGCTTAGGGATATATAGAAGATTACCTTTAGAGAACTCCTAATTTCCTTAAGCCTTTCTTGATTTCCTTCACTTCTTCATTTGTTTCATCAAAAAAATTTGAGAGCTTTTGGAAGAGAAGATTTTCAGCCATGGTGTTAGATGAAAGAGAAAAAAATTTTCCATCCTAAAAAATTAGGGTCATTGACCGGCGTAAACACACACGTATAACGCAAGCGCACGTATCGTTCAAGTAGTATAAAAATATCGATCCCACGAGGACTTAATATCTAATCTATTAATTTTATGAGGTCAAATGATTACTAGTATCTAACAGGTTGTTTGATTGCTTTGAAATGGTGATGATTCTAAATTTAAAAACAAGTAAATAAAATTTGTTCGAAAGTAGGTTTTAAGAAAATTCAATAATAAAAACTATCTAGGGTTGTGATTTCTTCCAATATCATTTTAAAGATGAAGTGGTTATCTTAAAGTTGGGTAATATATTGATTTATTAACCTCGAACACTAAATTATGTGTAAGCCTCTGTCGATGGTCTGACACAAATACCCAGTTTAACCCAATTGAACCATATGTCTATGTCAACCAAATTATCTGGATTCATTAAGTTTAAGTTCCAATTATGGCTACCCCCGCCCGACAGGTATATTCCTATCCTATAAGGAAATCTATTAAAGGGTTATCTATCCTTATGGAAGATCGTGGGCTATAGAGTCTAAGGCTGAAACCTAAAATCCTTATGTCTAGTTCATTTTAGATTTACCAGATCAATTTTATTAATGGCCAGTTAATGAAAAAGCATTAAGATTAAGACTCAATAAATAAATCTTTATATTACCCAAGCTATAATCTAACCCCTTATAAAACGGTGATATTAAAAGTCATCACAACCCCAGATAACTAAGTTAGTTACAACACATAACTAGGGCTAGTAAAAACTTGAAAATAAAAGACATAAAGTAAAAATGCGGTAAATAAATACTGAAAAGTAAATACAATAAAATAAAATGTTAAGGTAAAAGGAATTACTTTTACTACTACTAATTTAGATATCTCCCATAAAATAATATATAAACTTGTGATTATTTTACCAACCAGCCATATAGGCGGTAACCTGATTAAGTCAAATTAAGTCCAACCAGCCATAAAGGCGGAACCAAAATTTAATTACCACCGACCAATCTGGCGGTATCCTTTATTAGTCAGGTTTAAACCAGATTAAAATTGAATTACCAACCGACCAATCTGGCGATATCCTTTTTAAGTCAATATTTTAAATAGTGAATATATTATTTTTAAGGAGATTAATCTAAATAGTAACAGTAAAAAATTACCTTTCACCCTAGCTGGGGAAGTTACCTCCTCATGGTAAATAGTAAAAACTGTAAAAAGTAAAAAATTAAATTATATTATTACAAAACGTAAAAAAATTAATTACAAAACTAAAAACTAAAAAAAAACTAAAAATTAAAAGAAAGTAGAGAGAGAAACTCTCTCTTTACATCAAAGAGATGAGAGAGTGTGGTGCAGCTGAAACAAAAATTTCGAGCTGAATTTATAGGCCTCGGTAGGCATCCGGCGTCACAACGCTGAGCCCTTTGGCGTCGCTACGCCAGCTTCTGTCGACGTGGCACGCTCTGGTTCATCGGTTTGCAGATTCTGGATAAGCTGATAAGGTGACACGTGGCGAGGTGGTTGGGCTTCAATTATTGTGACACGTGGCGGCTTCTGATTGGTCGATGAGATTCTTATCCGCCACGTGTCAGATAAGGATTAGATACTCAACGATTGATGCTGACTTGGCGGTGACATGGCGACACGTGGGAAAGAGACTGTCGGCACCGTAGGATTGCGACACGTGGCACTTCCTGATTGGCTGATGATGACATGGCGGTGAGGTGGCAGTTTGACTTGGTCAACCTGGTGATGTGGCTGATGACGTGGCAATGACGTTGAGTGACACGTGGCACACGTGGCGATGATGACTGTCGACACCGTAGGATGCTGACACATGGCACGACATATTTTAGCAGATCGGTTGTGATGGTGACACGTGGCATGGCGCATGTTAGCAAAGTCAACTTTTCTCAGATTCTGATTTGTGGACCCGGCGCACGTTAGCACTGTTCGGCGTATGTTATGCTTCGCGACGCTGATGGTCTTGGCGTCGCGACGCGAGAAATTACCGAAAATGCCATTTTCGTCCAATTTTCACTGTTTTGGCCCAAATCACCTCCAGAATGTCCTGAAACTTTATTTATCTACAAAATAACACAAAACACATCAAAATATTCATAATACTCAAGAAACTATACAAAATATAAGGTTAAATGAGTGGGAAATAGTGATAGATTTACCACTCATCAGTAATGACCGACTTAGGGTAAGTAGGAAAGGTATTTTGGTCATTTTTCATTTTAATCAAAATAAACAAAATCGAACTTTATGTTAACAAATAAAATTTGCACACCTAAAGTTTAATTAAATCATGTCATGTGTCACCAATTATAATTAAACATTTTTCATAACAATTATGAAAAAATTTATCAATTAATTATTCAAATATTTAACATTTAAATATTTAAATAATTAATTAATATAATTATTATTATATATGTATTTTATTTACATTAAATAACAAATACATATATTAATGGCATGTGTCAAACTCTCATTTGACAATTAATTAATGTGTATCTAATCAATTTATGTACCAAATACAAATACACAATAATTAATAAATGACCAAAATCTCATAATACATGTGTTATCATTTAACCGTTTAAACGATTCTAAATAACTCAATTAATCCGATGAAGTTTTATGAATAATCTGTATTATTCATAACGTGTTGCCCAAGTACTCAATAAGTACACTTCACATTGTGGGATTCTCTAAGTTTAGGTTTATCCGTCAGGAAATCCAATTTCATTTCGATAATTCACCTACTCATGAATTATGACGACCATAAATAATCTCGCTAAACTATACAAGTCGAGGTCACTGCATACATATAATCCCTCCGTCACAGGCTATCCATATTATACCTAGGATATAGATAAGAATGTCAAATCGATATGGTATAATATAGTCGACTTTCAAATTTACGATCTCTAAATAACACTCGGAACTGATTTCTGAAGTTATACCACGACCATGGATTTACTAGATCGCAAACACATGCAGGATGCCTATGCCCTGTACACAGGACTGACAGATTCTATCTTGATACGCACAGGATATCATGAGCATCAGTCCACACCCAACGAATAAGCGAAGGTTTGATCTAAATAGATCGGTGACGTGACTGCCATCAAAGTCTGGAAGATAAATCATATATCCACAGTGGTATCTCAAGTTGAAGGACCACATGCTTGCTCAACTCAAGAAGATTCCTATTGACGTTGGTGTACCATCTATTAGGAAATCTTCAGTGAGTCTTTCAGTGTTTATCAAATAAATACCTATATGTCTATACGAGTCTCCCGAGACTCATGGTTCATTGGGATAAATCATCAGACCAAGTCACGATATACGACATGTATTGGTCTCAGCGGATTTTACTAACCGACCCGTGTTAGTAAATCTTGACCAGGAACTTTATTTAAGGATATACAACTTATAGTGACGCTTCCCAATGTCAATTACAAACTACGTTGTAACTGCCACTACGTTGTAAATCATAGGGTCTTTGTCTAATATACACGTATCACTAAATCAGATTTAGTTTCAATCTAATCATAATTAGATATCTAATCGTAATTAGATCAAATATGTATATAAAAAGACAAGAGGTGCTACCATTAAATAAGTAATATTACGGAAAAAAGAGCTGTTCATATTTATGAATCGGACATAAATACGATCCGAATTGGCACTCTGAGCACCAACCCTAACACTTTCCAATGAGATATAACACAACATAGTCTAGTACAAGATCCAATATAAAATCTCCTATGTGACTTCTAAAATAACATCTCACATCCAACTCACCATCTTCACCAAATGTGATAGGCAATATCAAAAGAATGGGAAAGGCTTGTAAAACACTAACAAACTAGAGAGAGATTAGTCTTTTGGACTCAATAAGTAGATACCAAATAAATAACTCATTATATGCAAAGGCTCTTTCAAAAGAACTTTAAAACTCAAAATATATGTACCATATTTCATGCATGTCATAGTATAAAACACATCAAGCACTCAAAGCCCGAGTCGCACACAAAGACCGAGCGAGGAACGAAGCAAACCCTTATCGACAAGGTAGCAGGTCGATCCATTTTTGATTGTTGAGACCCTAAACAAGCACCCCAGTGGAAACATAATGATGAGTCGTAAAAATATAAAAACATACAACAAGCGCTTGGACATAAATATATCATCAATCGAAAATCTCAACGGAAACATATCGCTAATTCAAAAATTATGAAACATTTTAACAAGCGCTGAAATTGAAATATATAATCATCATGCAAATTCATTAACAAATAATGCTCAATAAAATCATAATTTAAAAACTTAAAACCTTTAAAACATAAGCAAAGAAAAAGTAAAACAAGGAACCTACTCACAGTGATGGTTACAACGGATTAGTGAGAGGCAAGTGGTCGTTCGGGTTGAGAATCTATGATAAGATAAAGATGGGTGAGATTCTTTCCAAATAAACTATACAATGTATAGAAAACTTATAACAAAATTCTATTTATTAGAAAGTCATCCTTTACCACTATCCATTTCTAGTAGTTCGTGTACCTCGAGTAGCCTATAAAAATTTTAAGGATTATCCCAAATGACTTATAACAAGAATAATTCTCACACTTCAACTAAGGTAAGTTACCAATATCCCTTTTGCAAACATCCCCTTATTGCTTGCTCTTAAGTCTTAAATATTAGTGCATTGTCTTCCATTTACCACATATCATCCTCTATGATCTATTCAAAATAACCAATCGAGATCTTCAATCCTTCAATTCATCCACTTGTTTTTGTTGGGGTTTTGGGCGATGTGGCGCAGCGGAAGCGCGGGTTCGGGCGAAATCGTATTTTAAAACCTTTTCAAAATACCAAATAAATTATTCAATATCTAATATGAATAATTTATTCATATTTCACCTAAACCAAATTATTCAATATCAAATATTGACATAAACAAGTTGAAAACTAGCGAAACTTTTACGAAAACCGTTTTTTCCGTAAAATTGCCTAAAACACGTTTTTGACCGAACCGACTACCCGACACTTATGGAAACTGCCCAGGTCAGATCCAATAGTGTCGGGGCAGTTCATGGGCTGCCCGAACAGTGACAGATTCACTGTTTGGACAGCCGTTACCTGGTTGGCTCAAAATCCACCCGGTAACGTCGTTTTTGGCTGTTTTCGCTTATTTCAAGTCGGAAACACTTTCCGAAAATTATGCAAAATCCCAAAACACATCCATTAGATTCATATGACATCAAAATCATCACATAATTTCCAGTTTTGGTAGATCTGATCTGCAAACATAAATTACCTATTTTCAAGCTTTCAATCCAAAATTTCAAGATTAATCAAATTAATCAACACACCAAATCAAGTCACCACACATATGAATCACTCTAGAACAATTATAGGCATAATAAGAGTGGCTATTAAACTCTAGAATGGCAACAAAGTTATCCTACAATAATTGATTAAATTGGACAATAATTACACTAATAATTTTCAAAACTACTTCACACATGCCATACACTTCCAATTCTATCCACCATCAACAAAAGCCCCAATTTTTCATAAATTAAAGAACCCTAGAACATTTCTAGATCATCAAGAAAACAAGAAACAAGTTTCTAGGCTAAGGGACTTGATGAATTACCTCTAATTCACTTAATTCCATATCAATTTTATTGATTTTCTTTGATTTCTTCAAGCTTTCTCCAAGAAAAGATGGAAACCCATTTTCCCTCTTGAACTCTTGGCAATTGGAAGTGATGAAGATGATGATCAAAATAATTTTCTTCTTTCCTCCTTTATATTGGACGGAAATTGGCTAATAAATGGGCAATTTTGTCCTTTTTATTTTAATCAAATTAAAACAAATGAAAAACTTTATATTATCAAATCAAAATTTGACATATATAAAGCTTAATGAATGCATGCCATTTGCTCCAATCGTATCTAGCCATTTATCATTCAATAATGACTAATGGATAAAACATTAAAGTTCAATTATTTAATTATTTAACTATTAAATAATTAAACAATTAATTAACACACATATATGTATTTTTACTTACATTAAATAACAAATACATATATTTATGGCATGTGTCAAAATCTCATTTTACGAATAATTAGTTTGTATCTAATCATATTATGTATTTAATACAAATACACAATAATTATTAGCAGACAAAATTCCCTTATTGCATGTGTTATCAAAACGTTGGTGTACCATCTATAGGAAACCTTCAGTGAGTCGTTCAGTATCTTATCAAATAAACACCTACATGTCTATACGAGTCTCCCGAGACTCATGGTTCACTGGGATAAACCATCGGACCAAGTCACGATATACGATATGTATTGGTCTCAGTGGATTTTACTAACCGACCCGTGTCAGTAAATCTTGACCAGGAACTTTATTTAAGGATATACAACTAATAGTGCGCTTCCTAATGTCAATTAAAAACTACGTTGTAACTGCGTACTATACTATAAATCATAGGGTCTTTGTCTAATATACACGTATCACTGAATCATATTCAGTTTCAATCTAATCGAGATTAGATCGAATAAGTGTATAAAAGACAATGGTGCTACTAGTAAAATTAGTAATATTATT
Source organism: Zanthoxylum bungeanum (assembly GCA_019454045.1). Classification (NCBI taxonomy): domain Eukaryota; kingdom Viridiplantae; phylum Streptophyta; class Magnoliopsida; order Sapindales; family Rutaceae; genus Zanthoxylum; species Zanthoxylum bungeanum. Next base: position 12,821 of record SKCR01003714.1, read on the forward strand.
GAAAATTGAACCGCTCGTATTTATGAATCGGACATAAATACGATCCGGATTGGCACTCGGAGCACCAACCCTAACAGTTTTGACACTTATTTTCAAAATTATATGTTATCATAAATCCTTAGTGTGGTCGAATATATCACCGTTTATCAATATCCAAAATTCTCTACATCTAAATTGCATCACTTCCTCAACACATACTAGAGCAATTTATCTTAACATCATATGGAATATCGATTCCTACTTACACCGCAAATACACCATTCCAAGTATACCTTTATAATACATTATAAAAATAAGGCTTTATCCATAAATCCAAGTGCACTAACTATTTAACATATGAAGTATATAGATAAAGAAGAGTGTGTAACCTTTTTAAGTTAGTAATTTCAATGATTCCTTTCAATCCTAGATCTTGACCATATAGGAGAGTTCATAAGGCTTAGCTTGAACTACCTTCCTCTTTGAAAATGGAAGGCCTTACCAAGCTGGGGGTGAGGGAAATGAAAATGGTGAGTGAAGGGATTAAAAAGCTGGTAGTAAGGAGAAGAGCTGAGAATGTATCTTTAATGGTGTGAGAGGAAGTGGAGAAAATAGACGATAAGCATAATGACCTATTTTTGGTGAGAGAAAGAGACGCTACAATGTTTCTTACATATGTGCCCATAGAAATATCTAAATATTTTAAATTTTAAATAGAAAAATGGCCTTCTAAATTAATCCATAAAATTTTGATTTTCGTGTTGACATTCGAATGCTAGACGAATGCACTTAAATTTGCTTAATTATGTTCTAATGATCAACGAAGGATGCGCGAACGAGTGGCCTTGGGAGTCTTTCATTTGAATTCTAACTAGAACGCTCCACGAACGTGAATAACACTTCGTTTAATCTTAAATCAGACATGCCACTGACACACACAAATCACATTCAAACATCATTTCAGACGTAATACAAATGCAAGTCTACTAGTTGACTTAATTCGAATGAGACATCAAATGTTCCACGAATGCAACATAGAACCTCATCTGAAAACATATCCTAACACAAACCCGTACCCGGATTTCTGAAATCCTAAGGGTCATCACATTTTCCCCCTTTAAAAGAATTTGTCCTCAAATTCAAAATCTTATGTGAAAGGAAAGAGAAGGACAAGCTTACTAACCAGACTTGAATAGATGCATATATTGTTGATGCATAGTATTCTCAGGCTCCTACGTAGCTTCATGATCACTATGATTTTGTCAAATAACTTTCACCGATGGTATATCATTTGAGTAAAGTTTCCTAACATCTCTATCAACAATGGTAACATGATACTCTTGATATGAAAAATCTGATCCCAAGTTCAATTCTTGCTGCTCTAATACATGATATTCATCAGGAATGTACTTTATAAGCATAGACTCATGGAACCTTGGGTGCACATTATCCATACTAGATGGTAACGTAAGTTCATAAGCTCTCATTCCAACCTTTTTTAGGATTTGAATGGTCTGATGTATCGTGGCCAAACCTCATAACTTTTTTAAACTGTGAGACATTCAAGAACACATAATCACCCTTATAGAACTCGAGAGCTATATGTCTGTGACTAGCATAAGATTTCTTTATACTCTGTGCAATCCACATCATTTCCTTATCATCTTGACTTTCTCCACCAAATCATAAACTAAATCTGGACGTAGGATTTTATTTTTCCCAGCTTCAAACCATCCCACATGGGACCTACATTTTCACCCATACAAGGCCTGAAAGGGCACTATTTGGATTCTAGTGTGGTAACTGTTGTTATAGGAAAATTCGATCAATGACAGGTTCTTGTCCCAACTCCCATCGAATTCCAAAGTGCAGGCCCTCAATAGATCCTCTAAAGTCTGTATAGTATACTTAGATTTTCCGTATGTCTAAGTGTGGAATGTTGTACTAAATCATAGTTGCATACCCAAAGCTTGTTGGAAAAATTTCCAATATTTAGAAGTCAATTGTGTGCCACAATCAGAAATAATAGAAATGGGTATGCCATGCAAGAACATGATGTTTTCCAAGTAAATCCTTGCATATTGAGATGCCGAGCAAGTATCTTTTACTGGTAGGAAATGCGTCGGCTTAGTCAATCTGTCAACTATGACCCAAATCGAATCAAAATCTTTCTGGGTCTGTGGAAGACAAACCACAAAATCCATGGTAATCTCATCCCACTTCCATTCCGGAATCTCTAAGCTTTGAAGCATCCCAGCAGGCCTATGATGTTTTTCCTTCACTTGTTTACAAGTGAGGCACCTGGATATAAACTCTGCCATTTCCCCTTCATTTGTTCATTCCAATTAATCTGCTTGAAATCTTGGTACATTTTGGTTACCCTGTGATGCATCGTATATGAGGATGCTTAAGCCATTTCAAGTATCTTCCTAATTTTCTCTTTATTAGAAGGCACTACAATTCGGCCACTAAATCCCAACTCTCATTGCCGTCAATCTGACATTCTGTGTCTTTGCCCTGAAGGACCCTATCTTTCGTATTTTGCACAAAAGCATCAGTTGATTATGCTTCTCTAATTTCCTCAACAATGACATACCTCACTTGTATTCGCGTCAACATCATACTAGATTCAGAAAGTCGAAGCTCCAACCGATTATGTAGATATTAGTGCAATTCTCGTACTTTCGTCATTCTATCCTCAGAAAAATAAGCTAAACTTCCAAATGATTTCTTCTTTAACGCATCGGCCACCACATTCCAATTCCTGGATGATACAAGATAGATCAATCATAATCCTTCAAAAATTCTACCTATCTTCTCTGCCTCAGATTAAAATATTTGTAATCAAAAATATATTTCAAACTTTTATGATCAGTATAAATCTCGTACTTCTCACTATACAAGTAATGTCTCCAAATCATAAAGGCAAATATCATGACAGCCATTTTTAAATCATGGGTGGGGTAATTTTGCTCATAAGTCTTCAGTTCTCTAGAACCATAAGAAATAACCCTACCATGTTGCATTAACACGCAACCAAGAGTAATTATGGAGGTATCGTAAAATATCATACAACCATCGATGGCCGATGGTAATGCTAGCACAAGAGCAGAAGTCAAATGCTCTTTTAATTCTTGGAAGCTCTTATTGCATATAATTGACCACACAAACTTCAAGACATTCTTAGTTAATCGAGTTAGAGGTGCCGCTACACTAGAAAATTTCTCCATAAATCTTCTATAATAACCTGTTAGTCTGAGGAAAATCCTAATCTCAGTAATACTAGTAGGATGGGCTAATTTTATACTGTTTCAACTTTCTTCATGTCAACACTTATACCATCTTTGGACACCACATGCCCCAGAAATGCCACTTCAGATAGCCAAAATTCACACAAAGAGATTTTCATATAACTTATGCTCTTTCAAGGTTTATAGGGCCATGCACAAATGGCGCTGATACTCCTCCGTACTCCTAGAATAAAACATTATATCATCAATTATAAACAATCACAAATCAATCCAAAAATGGTCTAAACACTAGGTTCATCAGTCTATAAAAGCTATTGGGCCATTTGTGAGACCGAATGACATAACCAAAAATAAATATCTGTAACTGTTCAGATTACTATTTTTGGAACGTCCTTACTCCAATTTAGAGCTGATGATAGCCTGACCGGAGGTCTATCTTCAAAAATCAATGCGCCCCTTGCAACTAATTAAACAAGACATCGATTTAGGGAATTGGATATTTATTCTTGATGGTTGCTTTATTCGGCTATCGGTAATCAATGCATAACCTGAGTGAACCATCTTTCTTTTTAATGAATAACATTGGAGCACCATAGGGAGAAGTACTTGGTCAAATGAATCCCTTATCCAAGAGATGTTGTAGTTGGAGTTTTAGTTCTTTCAGTTCGGCAGATGCTATATGATAGGAGCGATAGAAATTGGTTGTGTTCCCGGAGCAATATAGATACAAAACTCAATCTCTCTTTCCGACGGCAAACCCAATAACTCCTCTGGAAACACTTCCGAATAGTCTCTTACTACACGAACTTAATCGAGTTCCACTTGGCTCCCTTCCGTGCTAAACATATAGGCCAAGTACTCTACGCATCATTTTCGAAGCAAATTTTATGCACCAAGTGCCAGAATCATATTATTAGGAACCTCGCTCTTATCCCATTGAAATTCCTCCTCCAATCTAAGGTGGCCTAGTACCTAGATAACTAATCTATCCTCAGAATTACATCAAAGTCAATGATCCATAATAAGATCAAATCAATCAGATAAACTTGTTGTCCCAAAACTACCCCACAAGACTTTAACACATTAGATACTACAATAACACTCCCCAATAGAGTGGACAACAAAATCACAGACTCTAAAACTTCTAGTTCTCTTTGTAAGCTTGATGAATAATGTAGTCATGCAAAGGAATTGGTGGCTCTAAGATTAACTAATATTTTAGCACGATAAAATTCAATTGTCGAAATACTTATTGCAACGACATTTGAAGCTTGAGCATCCTGAGGGGTTATGGCAAAAACTCTTGCCTTTCCCCGACCAGCTGATGACTGTCATCGTCCTCCGGAAGACTAACCCTTATCAAAGTACCTCAAATCCCTATAACCTCGGCCCCTAGACATTTTTACTTAAACATTTCCAGCTGCTGTGGGTAGATTCAGTGGAGTCCGACATATGAGAGTAGGGTAATCTTTAACAAAGTGCCATATCTAGTCGCACTGATAACATGTACCTGTAACTTTTCTACACTCCCATTGGGGAGGATGATTACAAGTAGGGCAAACATGTACCACAAGTTTAACAATTGAAGCCTATGACATAGTGTTGGAAATTAATTGTTGTTAATTATTTGGTGTTGTTAAATAACAACAATTAGTAATAATTTCATTTGGAAATAATTAAGTTAATTATTTGGTGTTGTTAAATAACAACAATTAGTAATAATTTCATGTTGGAAATTATTAGTTAATTATGTGGTGTTGTTAAATAACAACAATTAGTAATGATTTCATTACTAAGTAAACAACAAGAATTGTTAATCAAATAATTAAGTAACAACAAGAGTTGTTAAGTGACAACAATTAGTAAAATGTTAAATGGGGAACATATGGTACACCCATGATGGTAACATTTTTGGAAGGGTTAGAAAAGGTCATTATACATCCTAATAATGTGATTAATAGTAATCAATGCATATGATTACATAGTGACTTGATTTCCCTCCTATAAATAAGACCATTTGCTTATTGAGTTAAGCAATCAATTAAGTTTGATTAAGAGGTCTCTACAAGCATAAAAGGTATGCAATTGTGTTGTGGTTAGTATAGATTTATTTCAATTAGCATGTAAATAAATCTAGGACTAGTAATACATGTATGGTTAGATCCTAAGAGGACAAACATGTAAATATATTAGGGATTATGTTTCCTAACATTGGTATCAGAGCTTAAATGCATGTATTCTAGTTGGATTACACAAAAATTGCATGAACATGCATGAAAAATGTTGAAAATGTTTCTGATTTTTGTTTTTTTAAAAATGATTTTCTTCCAAATTTGGGCCATAATAACTCTCTGTAGAAAATTGATAATCGCATGTTCAAATATGATTTGAAAACTAGGTCATGAGATCTTCAATATGGTATATCATGTACTTAATTTGGATTACAATTGAGAAAGATATGGACCCTAGAAGTTGGCTAGTTGAATCTGTTTTTACCCAGAAAAACACTCCCAGAAGAGTCGTACTACATGTCATCCGTTATTTAGAGAAGAGGACGACAAGTCATCCGGATACTGTACGACAAGCCGTACGTGTGCCTCGTTTCCAGACGACATGTCATCCGGCTTATTGTACGACAAGTCGTACGCATAACACCGAGAGGGACGACATGTCATCCGAAACATGATCAAACGAAAAGTCGGCTAGGATTAAAAGATCCAAACGACATGTCATACGGCCACCGAACAAGCGGACGACATGTCGTCTGCGCGTGTGACTTTGGCTGAGGCTGGTCGGCGCGTGCGGGCGCGTTAGGGCGAGTAGGAGCCTGTGGCCGGCGGCGTGGAGGCGCGTGAGCCACTCCTGGGGCGCGTGAATGGCGCGTGGACTACCGTGTTGGCCCGTGTGGGTCATGTCTGTATCGGTTTGCTTCGGTAATTCCGATCCGTCATGGTTAAATGTCTAATCTTTTTTGCATATTGTATTAATCGATCATGATAATTTGTTTTATCATATAAACTTTGTGTTTATGATAAATATCTTTGTGATGTTTATTTTAGTCAATGTAACTTTGTGTTTCATTATATTGATTTTTTCTTGTATTTGTTGCAGAAAAATCATGGCGATTATTCGAAGAATTGCAAAAGTGATTACGACACCCACAGACCGGGAGATGATATTAGACTTGTTGATGGAAATTGATAAATATCGAATGAGTGAAAGCGATGATATGATTTCGCATATCATCACTTTCAATAACATGTTACATGAGTCTATCTGGGCAGGTAATTGGATAGGACAGCCGAATAGATTCAGATTACTGAGAAACACTCTCCCCAAGATATGGAAAAACAATTTACTCGTATTTGGATATTAGTAAAACGTGAGGAAAAACATGTTCCTTATAATAAAGCCATTGAGAGGTTAGCGGTTCAGTATCTACGGCATAAGGCAAATAATAATATTTTTCCTTCGATGTCCCTGAAACGTTGTAAGGATCCTAAATTTGCTATAGGTTTTCCATGGCTGTCCAAGATCAATTACGAGTTACCCAAAGAGTTTGAGGATTCGTATCCAAAAACATATATGAGTTGGGACTCTACAACTGGGAAAATTATTATTGTAAAATATTAATTTCTTTCATGTTGTTTCTGTGTGTTATATTACGGCATGTAAATATTGTATTTATATGTTTGAATGTTTCATGTTGATTTTGAATTTATGTAATTAAATCAATGATTGTCATGTACAATGGTCACATGATTAAGATGTTCTAAGAATTTATGTAATTTTTTAGAAAATGATTTTACATGATTGATTATGTTGATAATATTTTTACATTGGGTAATTGGATGATGATTGGACACATAGTGGCCTTTTGACTCCAACTCCATTGAAGAATTTTATTAAACATAATTCGTTTCATGATAAAATAAACAAAAGTATTAACAATTGTGCATGAATGTCTGTAGAAACTTTGTGTTTTTAATATGGCTTCCGCAACAAAGAACATTATTGCTGAACTCAACAAGGGTGAGAAACTGAATGGCGATAATTATGAAATTGGAGCATGAAAATCCAATATGTGCTAGAAGAACAAGAGGTTCTTGAAACTTTGAAAATGAGCATGGATGAACCTGAACAGGGCACTACGGCCCAACACAGGCGAGACCGAGAGGCTTATGAGGCCTGGAAGAAAAAGAATTCAATTGCCCGCATTACGTTGCTGAGCAGTATGGATAATGACCTAATGAAAGAGTTCAGGAAATATGACATGGCTAAGGACATGTGGTCCACACTAGCTGAAAAGTTTGGTAGTACCTCAATAACCAAACTCAGGTCACTGACAATCAAGTTTGACACATACAAGAAACATCCTGAGTTCACTATGTCAAAACATTTGAGGCAAATGTCAAACATGATTACTGAACTGGCAGATGCTGGACATGTTCTTACAGAAGAACAGAAAGTCCAAGCGGTCATTCGTTCTCTTCCAAATAGCTGGGAGCATATGAAAATGCATTTGACCCACAATGAGAGCATCAAAGCCTTTGATGATGCCAAACGTCACCTTGAATTAGAAAGCGACCGCCTTGCGGCTGCTAAGTCAAATGCTGAAGTGTATATGACAGAAACTAGCAAACCTGGGGGTTTCAAAAAGAAAAGAAAATTTCATGGGTGGGTTCCAGTTCGGAAAAGAACAAAATTCTTCTAAGCCAGAAAAGAAACAGAAAACCAATCAACATGGAAAAGGAAAACGTCCTACCAAAAAGAAAAACATGGCAAAGGTTAAATGTTTTAACTGTGTGTAAGAAAGGTCTTTTGCTCGTGACTGCACTGAGCCTAAAAAGGTGAATACCTTTCGTGCATATTTAAATGAAATATGTGTTTCAAGTTCAATCTTTCTAACTGAATCTAATCCTTTGTGGACTGTAGACTCAGGAGCCACAGACCATGTAGCGAAGGATAGAGATGCCTTCGTGAATTTCGGCGTATTTCACCTGGGGTGAAGTGGATATATGTTGGCAACAACTCACGGGTTGAAGTCAAAGGCATAGGAACATGCAAGTTAGTCATGCATGGTGGAAAAACTTTACTACTACATGATGTATTGTTGCTCCACAAATTCGTCGAAATTTAGTCTCTGTGTTGGTTTTGGTTAATTTAGGTTTCAATTTGAACTTCCATAAATTTGGTGTTGATTTGTACTTAGGTACAATACACTATGGTTCTGGTTATTTTCTTGATGGTTTTATTGTATTGAATGTTGAGTGTTTCAATCACAATTCTAGTTTTTCGTTAGTTACTTCAACTGTCAATAATGATGGTGATGTAATTGTGTGGCATGCTAGACTTGGCCATATTGGCCAACAAAGAATGAACAGATTAGCCAAAGAAGGCTTTCTGGGAAATATTGAGAAGGTAGAATTGTCAACCTGTGAATATTGTTTGGCAGGAAAAACTGCGAGAAAACCATTTGGAAAAGGGACTAGAGCAGAATTTCCATTACAATTAATTCATTCAGATATCTGTGGACCAATGAATGTCAGGGCAAGGCATGGAGCATCTTATTTCATCACATTTATAGATGATTTTACTCGCTTTGGTTATGTCTATTTGATTGCTCATAAATCCGAAGCATTAGAATGTTTCAAGAAATTTATGAATTTGACAGAAAATCAATTGGACAAGAAAATTAAAGCACTACGCACTGACCGTGGTCGTGAGTACTTATCTGATCATTCAAAAAATTATGTGATGAAAAAGGAATTAGTCGTCAGTTGACTACTCCTGCTACTCCTCAACAAAATGGTGTTGCGGAAGAAGAAGAATATAAACTCTTCTTGAGATGGTTAGGTCTATGATGGCACAAGAAATTTGCCTATAACCTATTGGGGTGATGCATTATTAACTGGCACATATGTACTTAACCGAGTGCCATCTAAATCTATGTCCACCACACCATATGAGTTATGGACAGGTCGTAAACCAGATTTCACTTTCAAAACCTTGGGTTGTGCGGCTTATGTTCATGTGCGTTCTCACGAACATGGAAAGTTAGGCCCAAGAGGAAAAAAGAGTATCTTCATAAGATATCCTGAACAATCAAAATGATATGTTTGCATAGGTGAACATGAAAGTGGAGGCGTGACAGAATTTGAATCACGAGATATCACATTTTTAGAAAATGATTTTCCTAAGCAGGGAGAGATAGGTCAAGATTTATCTCTATGAAACTCAAGATCACATGGATCACATGATTGGTGAACACTCGGGTTTACCTAATTCAAGTGGGAGTGATGAGAGAAATTGAGAAAACATGATGAATCTGTTTCACATGAATCTCAAAATGATGAATTAGTTTCACACGAGTCTCATTTACGTGATCCGAGTGGGAGTGATGTACATAATCCTAGTGGGAGCAATGTGCACGATCCAAATGGGAATAATATCGAAAGTGAGGAATCAGTTCCACCACTAGAATCCCAATTGCGACGTAGTAATCGTATAGGCATTCCTCGACGTCATTTTGATATCGAAGGAGAAACCTTTATGATTCTACCGCAAGATGATGAAGAACCTAGAAACATAAGAAAGGCTCTTCAGTGTCCTGCTAAGGAAAAATGGATGAAAGCAATGGAAGAAGAGATGGAGTCAATGAGGTCCAACCAAGTTTAGGAATTGGTTGATCTACCCAAAGGACGTAAAGCTGTTAAGAACAAATGGGTTCTTAAAATAAAGCGTAATTCCGATGGCAATATCGAAAGATATAAAGCACGACTTGTGGCAAAAGGGTATACGCAACAGGAAGGAATTGACTACGAATAGACTTTTTCACCTGTTGTAAGGTTTACCTCAATTCGCTTGATTCTGGCTATAGTAGCAAGTATGGATCTAGAATTACATCAAATGGATGTAAAGACTGCTTTTCTCAATGGAGAACTTGATGAAGAAATCTACATGGAACAACCAGTAGGTTTCATAAAAGAAAATGAAAAGGAGAAAGTATGTAGACTTTTAAAGTCTATATATGGTCTCAAGCAATCGTCTAGACAATGGTATATACGATTCCACAATACAATCATTTCGAATGATTTCACAATGATAGATGAGGATCATTGTGTGTACACCAAGAGAGATAAAGATAGGTTCATTATCTTATCTTTGTACGTGGATGATATACTTATAGTCGGAAATGATAAGGAGTTTGTAAAAACATTAAAGAATGGTTTCATCTAACTTCGAGATGAAAGATATGGGTGAAGCTGCATATATTCTTGGGGTTAAGATCTCAAGAAATCGTTCAAAGAATTTATTATCTCTTTCACATGAGTCATATATAAAGAAAATTCTTGAACGCTTCCAAATGCAGGCTTGCAAACCCATTGATACTCCTATCACGAAAACTGAAGCTTTAAGTCGTAGATTGTGTCCTGAAACTCCACAGGAAAAGGAACAAATGAAGAAAGTTTCCTTATGCAAATGCAGTTGGAAGTTTAATGTACGCAATGTTGTGTACAAGACCTGATATCTGTTTCGCTGTTGGAATGGTAAGTAGATACCAATCCAATCCAGGACTAACACATTGGAAATCAGTTAAAAGAATATTTAGGTATCTGAGAGGGACAGCTGATTACTCATTGTGTTATCAAGGAAATGATCTGCAATTGAGAGGCTATACTGATGCTGACTGGGGAGGAGATTTAGATGAAAGAAAATCTACCTCCGGATTTGTTTTTTCTTGCTAAACAATGGTGCCATTTCATGGAGCAGTAAGAAACAATCTTGTATAGCCTTATCCACAATGGAGGCTGAATTTGTGGCCTTTTCATCAGCAACAAGAGGCTGTGTGGTTGAAAAGGTTCTTGGATCATTTGGGTATGTCAAATGAAGCTTCTGGTCCAGTATTAGTTAACTGTGATAGTGAAGCAGTGATAGCCTACACAAAAGACCCAAAATTCCATTGTAAACGAAACATATAGATACCAAATATAACTTTGTGAAAGACATAGTTGCACGAGAAGAGGTAAACATGAAGTACATTTCTACGCAAGAAATG
>SKCR01003715.1:0-26846 GCA_019454045.1 Zanthoxylum bungeanum
TGTTTCATGTCTTGTTATTGATCTTGGGACCTTAGATTAAATCAGCATCATTGTAGATCTCTGGGTACTCGAAAGCTTTGTCAGTTTCATCTGATAATTCTTCTTGAGATACGAAGATTTGGTTTTCTGTTAATTGTCTGATCTGATTTGTCATTCTCTGTATCGATTCTGTTTGACTCTGAATTTATGCATCTAATTGGGCTTCCCGTTCTTCGAGCCAAACATTGAGCATGTGAATCAACTGATCTTCCTCTGATGGTTCTGGTTCTTGATGAAAATCATTGGTGGATGGTGGATAAGATGGAAAATGTGATGGTTCTTCGTACCATGAAGGATTTTGATAGCTCTGCCACCTTGGATTGTAGTTGTACTCGCAATAATCTCTCAAGTGGTTACCATTACATATGTCACATCTCCCCATTACGTTCTGTTGAGCAAATGTAGTATTGCTTGGTTCAGGCATCCAGTGATAGTCGTTGGGTTGTACAACAAGCCTCAGAAAACCGAACTGTTGCTCCCAGATGTGGGGTGTATCTTCTTGTAAAGCACGTAATCTTTCAATCTCCCAATAATGTTCCATTTTTCAATCACCTGAAAAATAAAAGAAGGAAATAAAAATTACAGATAAGAAAATTAGATACAAGTAAATTAGATAGCTTCAAAATTAATAACTCAAGAAAAATAAGTCCCCGGCAACGGCGCAAAAAACTTGACCGGCGTAAACACACACGTATAACGCAAGCGCACGTATCGTTCAAGTAGTATAAAAATATCGATCCCAAAAGGACTTAATTCCTACTGTTGTTATTAATTATTGATACTATTATTTACAGGTATCTAATTATATGGAGAAGAGAATGATTGTTTGATTGGTTGAATGTGGTTTTCCTTAATTAAAATAAATAAAATAAACAAAAGAAAATACTAAGGAAAATAAAAAAAGACTCAAAGATCTAGGGTTGTAAATCATTCTAATATCTTTTAAAAGATGAAGTGATTATTTTATGTTTGTGTAATAAATCAGTTTACTAACCTGGAACACGAAATTATGCAAAAGCCTATGTCGATGGTCAAACGCAAATACCCAGTTTCACCCAATTGAACCATATGTCTATGTCAACCAAATTATCAAGATTCATTAAGTTTAAGTTCCAATTATGGCTACCCCCGCCCGACAGGTAATATCTATCCTGTAAGGAAATCTATTAAAGGGTTATCTATCCTCAAGGAAGATCGTGGGCTATTAAGTCTAAGGCTGAAACCAAAAATCCCTATGTCTAGTTCATTTTAGATTTACCACATCAATCTTATTGGTGATCAGACAACAAGAAGCATCAAGCGTAAGACTTAATAAGTAAACCTTTAAATTACCTAAACTATAAAATAACCCCTTATAAACCGGTGATATTAGAATTCATCACAACCCCAGATAACTAACACATAACTAGGCCTAGTAAAAACTTAAATAAAATAAAAGACATAAAGTAAAATGCTGAAAAGTAAATGACGAAAAGTAAATGCTGAAATTAAATATTGAAAATTAAATGCTGAAAAGTAAATGCTGAAAGTAAATTGCTGAAAAGTAAATGCTGAAAGTAAATTGCTGAAAAGTAAATGCTGAAAAGTAAATGCTGAAAAGTAAATGCTGAAAGTAAATTGCTGAAAAGTAAATTGCTGAAAATAAATTGCTGAAAAGTAAATAAAGTAAAAGTATAATAAAAGAAAATGCTGAGGTAAAAGGATCCACTTTATTACTTCTATTTTAGATATCTCCCTTAATATAATATTAACTTTGCATGATAATTACCAACCAGCCATATAGGTTGTATCCAGATTAAGTCAAATTACTAATTAATTACCAACCGACCAATCAAGCGGTATCCAGTTTAGTCAGGTTAAAACCAATTTAAATAATTACCAACCGACCAATATGACGGTATCCTCATTAAGTCAGGTTTTAACTAGTTTATATATTATAATTAAGGGAGATTAATCTAAATATCAGTAATAAAAGTTTTACCTTTTACCCTAGCAAAGGGGAGTTACCTCCTCATTACTGAAAAGTAAAAAACTGAAAATAAAAAAAGAAAAGTATTGTGCGTAAAAGTAAATTGCGGAAAGTTAAAAACTGAAAAGTAAAGAAAAGAAAGTACGAAAGCGGAAATTAATTACTGAAAGCTATAAATAAACAAACAAGATACAATCTTCTTTGTATTCTTAAGGAATTCCTTAGAAGAAAGTATGAATTTACAAATGAAATGGCTTGGTATTTTTAGGCAAAATTTTGCCTCCATCAAATCATCCACCAAATCCATTATTAATTTCTCCACTAATTGCTCCACCAAATCCATTATACAAGTAAATTAGATAGCGGATTCCCATAGACACATAGTCATACTACCAATTGTTGGTTTTATTCTAGGTCCCAAGATCATCAAACAAGCATGAAGATGTGTGAAATACATATCAAAGAAGTTGCGGAATACTTACATTGATCGGTTGAGACGATTTGAAGACAAACAAAACCATTTTTCAGCCCTCTAAGGTGAGCCCACTGCATGCAGTCCACTGCTTAAAAATTTCAATTTTGAGTCTTCAAGAATCCAAGATTTCAAGCTCCAATCTTCGTCTAATGATTCCCGGCTCGTGGGTGGATTTCCCTAACACCTTCGTATGCCTCTTAGAAGTGTACTAGCACTTGGATCTTGCCACAAAATCCACAAATATGCTCCATCATTCACGCAATTTCTTGACAGTGAGCAGCCCCTTGGGCGTGAAGGGGAAAGAGATGGGAGAGAGATAGAGTTGTCTAGGGTTTACTAAAATTCATCTAATGAATAATAATAGTTTTTTATAAGTGTAGAGAGAGATTTTTGTTTATATACTTTAGGTAAAACCATTTCACCTTTTACCCTAAACTTGGTAGGTGTGGGTAAATGGTTTTCCAAAAGTAAAACAAGGTAGTTGGGTGGTAGGTACACCTACCACACATGGGCCCCACATATTTGAATTCAAAATTCAAATATCTCTACGAACATTTGCCGCGGCTCGGTTCCGTTTAATCCGATTAAACGAACTTCCGTCGTTAAATAATTAAATCTAATTTAATTAAATATCGATGCGACGCAAATATATTACGAACGTCGTTTACGAATTAATTCTAAATTAATTCGTTCGTTCGCATTAAAGTCCAACTTTAATTTCGTAATGAAATCCAATTCATATTAATATATCCGATATATTAATTTTAGCCCATTCGAATAAATTAAATAGAAAAATCAAATTTAACTATTAAATTTATTTTACCGATTAATTCCAAATTAATCGCGTTCTCTCTCCTTAGACGATATTTTATCCCAGATAAAATATCTTCGTAATTAATCCCAGATTAATTTTCTCTCTCATCGAAATAATCCCAGATTAATTAAAGTGCGAGTCATACGTCATCGGTGTATCATTGGGAAGCGACCCATGAGATCTCCGGATATGTTGGCAGTAAATTCGGTCGTCGGACTATCCGAACACGTAAGTACCAAGTACTACGTTTTACCGATTCACAAGACAAGGTTGGCTTCTAGCAAAGCGCCATGCCTACCCAATTCTCCAGAATATCCTTACAGGAATATATTGATATGTATCAGGCGTAGTATACATCGTATAGTGCATATCGATCTAGTATCGGATGGTCACGTGCTAGGCCTGGGGCTGGAGTTGTGTCTGCCCCGTACGAAGCACATGTCGGATTTCTGGTAACTAGTCTCTATAATCGGATATACATGACCTAGTCATAATATCCCGATGGCCACGCAGCACTTAAGAGCACTAATACCGTATCCTACGTGACATCATCTCCACTATGACTGGAGTGATACTTCCGTCTTGACATCACACCCAATACTCTACGATTCTCAATATACCCAGTATTGGCGTACACAGAACCGATTAAAGCCCTGGACGACCTCAACCAAAGTATATTGATTGTCATAAGTATTAGCGGTGCAAGTCTCAGGTTAAGACCAAATACACCTACCCTGACGTCGGACTCCCATAGACACATAGTCAAACTACCAATGGGATTCCGAGGGGGTCTATCCAGAGCGAAGCTGTTTTCCGTACCATCGGTGAAACACAACCTCCTACCGCACTTGCATAAGTATCCAATACTTAAATATATGAGAACTATGCCCGTTATGCCCTCACAACGTGCACATGTGCAATACTAGTCTTTTATGCATTACCGATGTCCAATCTCGATAATACTCTGACTAGGGATATTTAATGATTAATCCTTTGTGGACTGATACTGTCTCATATCATTCTCAATCCAGGAACTAATCATAGGGACCTCCTATAATTTATATATCTAAGGTGATCTAATCACAAATGATAAGATAACAATCTCCTTTGTCACATAGTTAATTTGTACAACAACACCATGATCTGTACAAATAGTGACGCTATGGGTCATAATTGTCCAACACCAATGGGATTCCGCGGGGTCTATCCAGAACGAAGCTGTTTCCGTACCATCGGTAAACACAACCTCCTATCACACTTGCATAAGTATCCAATACTTAAATATATATGAGAACTATGTTGTTACGCTTCCATAACAAACACAAGTGCAATACTAGTCTATTCCGCATTATGACCGGCGTAAACACACACGTATAACGCAAGCGCACGTATCGTTCAAGTAGTATAAAAATATCGATCCCACGAGGACTTAATTCCTACTGTTGTTATTAATTATTGATACTATTAATTTACAGGTATCTAATTATATGGAGAAGAGAATGATTGTTTGATTGGTTGAATGTGGTTTTCCTTAATTAAAATAAATAAAATAAAAAAAGAAAATACTAAGGAAAATAACAAAAGACTCAAAGATCTATGGTTGTGAATCATTCTAATATCTTTTAAGAGATGAAGTAATTATTTTATGTTTGTGTAATAAATCAGTTTACTAACCTGGAACACGAAATTATGCAAAAGCCTCTGTCGATGGTCCGACGCAAATACCCAGTTTAACCCAATTGAACCATATGTCTATGTCAACCAAATTATCAAGATTCATTAAGTTTAAGTTCCAATTATGGCTACCCCCGCCCGACAGGTATATATCTATCCTGTAAGGAAATCTATTAAAGGGTTATCTATCCTCAAGCAAGATCGTGGGCTATTAAATCTAAGGCTGAACCCTAAAATCCCCATGTCTAGTTCATTTTAGATTTACCACATCAATCTTATTGGTGATCAGACAACAAGAAGCATTAAGCTTAAGACTTAATAAGTAAACCTTTAAATTACCCAACATTTAAAATAACCTCTTATAAACCGGTGATATTAGAATTCATCACAACCCCATATAACTAACACATAACTGGGCCTAGTAAAAACTTAAATAAAATAAAAGACATAAAGTAAAATGCTGAAAAGTAAATGACGGAAAGTAAATGCTGAAATTAAATATTGAAAATTAAATGCTGAAAAGTAAATGCTGAAAGTAAATTGCTGAAAAGTAAATGCTGAACGTAAATTGCTGAAAGTAAATTGCTGAAAAGTAAATGCTGAAAGTAAATTGCTGAAAAGTAAATGCTGAAAGTAAATTGCTGAAAGTAAATTGCTGAAAATAAATTGCTGAAAAGTAAATAAAGTAAAAGTACAATAAAAGAAAATGATGAGGTAAAAGGATCCACTTTTATTACTTATATTTTAGATATCTCCCTTAATATAATATATTAACTTTGCATGATAATTACCAACCAACCATATAGGTGGTATCCAGATTAAGTCAAATTAATAATTAATTACCAACCGACCAATCAGGTGGTATCCAGTTTAGTCAGGTTAAAACAAATTTAAATAATTACCAACCGACCAATATGGCGGTATCCTCGTTAAGTCAGGGTTTAACTAGTTTATATATTATAATTAAGGGAGATTAATCTAAATATTAGTAATAAAAGTTTTACCTTTTACCCCAGCAAAGGGGAGTTACCTCCTCATTACTGAAAAGTAAAAACTGAAAATTAAAGAGAGAAAAGTATTGTGCGTAAAAGTAAATTGCGGAAAGTAAAAACTGAAAATAAAAGAAAAGAAAGTGCGAAAGCGGAAATTAATTACTGAAAGCTATAAATAAACAAACAAGATACAATTTTCTTAGTATTCTTAAGGAATTCCTTAGAAGAAAGTATGAATTTACAAATGAAATGGCTTGGTATTTATAGGCAAAATTTTGTCTCCATCAAATCATCCACCAAATCCATTATTAATTGCTCCACTAATTGCTCCACCAAATCCATTATTAATTGCTCCACTAATTGCTTATCATGTTTGGTGGTGATTTGATAATTTTTATTATTTATTTATTAATTTATTTTTTGCTTTGAAAATGATTGAAAATGACTTTAATAATTACACACAACACACTTCTGGATGGTTCATCAATTTCAGGCATGAAATATTCATAATTCGAAATTATTTTGTCTTTCAAAGTTGTAGATATTTGAGTCTTATTTAATCTGAAACTTGAATCAGCGCAATCCAATATCGGAGTAAAAGCACATCGTTAAAACGCCCTTTCAAGTTTCCAATCTCCAAAATTAATATGTCCAGTCCAATTTTTGCCCTTATTTGACCCATATTTCGTCCTAAATGATTTCATTGTGTCCCAATATTATTTTATCTGTAAAATAAACTAAAACACATCAAAACGTTCATCAAACCCGAGAAACTAAACAAAATATTAAGTAAAAGGGGCGGTAAATATTGATATATTTTCCGCTCATCACATTATCAATGTCCAATCTCGATAATACTACGACTAGGGATATTTAATGATTAAACCGTTATGGATTGATATTGTCTCATATCTTATAATTCGGAACTAATCATAAGGACTTTTATCATTTATATATTCAAGTAATCAAATTACAAAATGATAAAATGCAATTTCATTGCCACATAGTTAATTTGTACAAAAACCACATTGTCTTTTACTAATAGTGATGCTATGGGTCATAATTGTGCAACAATCTCCCACTTGGCCTATAGCCAGTCACTCAAACATCTAACACATGAACTATGTACATGTCGCTTAAACTTTTGCTGAGGAATAGCTTTCGTAAGTGGATCTGCAATGTTGTCTTCTGATGCGACCTTCTCGATCTTCACATCGCCATGATGTATGATCTCATGAATCAGATGGAAACGTCAAAGAACATGCTTGGATCGTTGAAGAGACCGCGGTTCCTTAGCCTGCGCTATAGCCCTATTATTGTCACAATACAATGGAACGGGCTCGATTGCTAACGGAACTACTCCTAATCCAATTAGGAATTTACGGATCCAAACTGCCTCTTTTGCTGCTTCAGTTGCAGCAATGTACTCCGCTTTAGTTGTTGAATCGGCAACAGTCTCGTACTTGGAAGATTTCCAACTTACTGCTCCGTTATTCAAACAAAATATGTACCCGGATTATGACTTGCAGTCTTCTTTATCGGTTTGGAAACTTGCATCGGTAAACCCAGTTACCTCAAGTTCTCCATCTCTATAGATTAAGAAATCATCCTTAGTTTGTCTAAGATACTTAAGGATATTCTTAACCGCCATCCAGTGACCATCACCTGGATCGGCCTGATAGCGACTACACATGCTCAAAGCATACGAGACATCATGTCGTGTATATATGATGGCATACATGATCGATCTGACTGCCGAGGCGAATGGTATCCGAATCATGTTGTCTTTATAGGACACATGTCCTTAGATAGAGTGACGCCATGTGACACTGGCAACAGTCCCCTCTTGGACTGATCCATGTTGAATCTCTTCAACACTTTTTCAATGTACATGCTCTGGGAGAGTCCAAGTAGCTTTCTAGATCTATCCCGGTAGATCGTTATTCCTAGAATAAAAGCTGCTTCTCCCAGATCCTTCATGGAGAATTTTAATGAAAGCCAAGCTTTCACCAACGTTAACATGGGAATATCATTGCCAACAAGCAATAAATCATCAACGTAAAGGACAATGAATGTCAATACGCTCCCATTAACCTTCTTATATACACAAGGATCATCCTCATTTTGAACGAAATCATATTCTTTTATGATCTCATCAAAACGTTGGTTCCAAGAACGCGATGCTTGCTTCAATCCATAAATGGATCGATTTAACTTACAAACCTTGTTTGCAAGTCTTGGTACGACAAAACCGTCAGGCTTGCAAACAAGGTTTCTGTTAAGGAAAGTTGTTTTGACGTCCATCTGCCATATCTCGTAATCGAAATATGCAGCAATAGCAAGTATTATCCGAATGGATTTAATCATGGAAATGGGTGAAAAAGTTTCGTCGTAATCGACACCATGTCGTTGATGATACCATTTTGCTACAAGCCTAGCTTTGTACGTTTGTACGTTGCCATCCATGTCAGTCTTCTTTATGAAGACCCATTTGCAACCAATAGGCTTTACGCTTTCTGATGCATCAACCAGTGTCCAAACTTGGTTGGTGTACATGGAATCCATTTCGGAATTCATGGAATCTTGCCATAAACCGGAGTCGATACCTTGTATCACTTCCTTATACGTAGCCGGCTCATCTTCCTCAATAAGATTAATATCCACATGAGGTGAGATCAGAAACCCATACCTCTCAGGTTGTTTTCTGACTCTCTCCGACCTACGCGGTCCTTGTGTATTCGAAGATTGTGGTACAGTCTCATCACTGATGGACTGTTCATGTTTCGTTAAGGATTCTGTGCCAGAAACAGTATCACTCTGATTTTCATCGAGTTCTACTTTCCTCCCACTTATCACTGCATTTAGGAATTCCTTCTCAAGGAAAACCGCATGTAGAGCAACAAATACTTTGTTCTCTTTTGGGCGATAAAAGTAATATCCTTTGGTTTCCCTAAGATATCCTACAAATAGGCATTTATCCGATTTTGGTTCTAGTTTGGTACCTTCCAAACGTTTGACGTATGCCCAGCAACCCCAAATCTTTAGGAATGACAAACCCGGTTTCTTTCCTGTCCATATTTCATACGGAGTCTGTTGAACCAACTTTGACGGAACCTTATTCAAAATAAGTATTGCATTGTTCAATGCATATCCCCAGAATGAAATATGTAGCTCTATGAGACTCATCATAGACCTTACCATGTCTAACAAAGTTCGGTTTCTTCGTTCGGACACATCGTTTAATTGCGGTGTTCCGGGAGGAGTCCACTGTGAAAGAATACCATATTCTTTCAAGTAATCAAGAAACTCATTGCTTAAGTATTCGCCACCACGGTCCGACCGTAATGTCTTAATACTTTTGCCGGTCTGTTTTTCTACTTCGTGTCGAAACTGTTTGAATTTCTCAAAGGTTTCCGACTTGTGTCTCATAAGATACACATAACCATAACGCGATGCATCATCCGTAAAGGTTACGAAGTATTCATATCCACCTCTAGCTTGGCTAGACATGGGCCCATATACTTCACTATGAATGAGGGCTAACAGTTCGGTGGCACGTGCACCTTTACCGCTAAAAGGTGATTTAGGCATCTTGCCTAATAAACAAGATTCGCAGACGTCATATGAATTTGGATCAAATCCATCCAAGTACCCACTCTTCGAAAGTGAGGATATACGTGTCTTGTTTATGTGTCCCAGACTACAATGCCACATGTAAGTTTCATCTTTGTTGCTTACTTTAAGCCTTTTGTTTGTTATATTATATGTTTGAGATTGATTCATATTCAAAATATAAAGACCATTATTTATATCAGCAGTGCAAATTGCCATATAATTTTTATACATAAAACACCCAGTGTTTCTAAATACAAAAGTGTACCCAAATTGGGCTAACATAGATACAACAATAATATTCCTAGTCAAACTAGGTACATAATAACAGTCTGTAAGTTTAAGTACATACCCCGAGGGTAGTTCCAAAAAAAAAAGTACCAACGGCCAAAACGGTGACTCGTGTCCCATTTCCAACACGGAGGTTAATCTCTCTTGAGGCCAATCTCCTGCTAATCTGCAGATCCTGCACATCAGTACATATATGAGTACCACAACCAGAATCAAAAATCCAATTTTTAAAACTAGTAGTAGACATGTTTATTTCTATAACAAACATACCTGAAGCCGGTGTCTTGCCCGCTTTGATTTCCTTCATGTGTGCCTTGTACTCACGACAGTCACGCTTCCAGTGACCCCGCTTCCCGCACTGCAGACATACATCTTGGGATTTGTCGTTACCCTTCCCAGAAGGTTTTGATGATTTGGCCTTGCCTTTCTTCTTCTTCTTCTTCTTTACACCTCCAGTCGCATTGGGCCAAGCCCTTGGAGTCTAAGATGTTGAAGCGAAGTGCGCCTCGCGCTTCTTACCCTTTAGGAGCTCTTTTTCTGCTTCACGCAGTGTGGACATCAACTCTCCAAGAGTTTGTTCTTGGTTCAACATATTGTAGTTCATGATGAACCCACTCCAAGTGTTAGGGAGAGATTGTATGATCAAATCTACTGAAGTCTCAGCCTCGAAGACAACGGCCATCTGTCCCAGCTGCTCAATGTCAGCAATCATCTGTGACACATGGTGCTCAACAGACGTACCCTCTGACATGCGAGCGCAGAAGAGCTTCTTCTACAACTCATATCATTACGATCTAAGATTAGATCAGTGAAGATCATGCAACTTCGCCGTCATCTCATAAGGATCCAATCCCTTGTTTTGACGACGGAATTGCAAAGTCATAGCAGCAAGCATTATCGATTGAGCAGTCACGTTGTCATCGCTATGAGTCTTCCAAAGCTCTAGCTCAAGCAACTGATCAGGTCGGGGCTTAGGCCCAAGAGGTCTCTCTATAGTGTAGAGCAACTTCTCGGATCCCAGGACAATCCTGAGATTCATGTCCCAAATTTGAAAGTTTGTGCCATTAAAGACATTATCGCCCATGACAATATCTCTAATGCTTAACTTTCCTGTCATCTTAATCACAATAGTCCAACTATTCAATTAACGATGTATGGTACAGTCTAACTGTTATAAGAAAACTAATATATTTATAAATAATTAATGACGAAAAATTAAATGAGCACGTATTGGAAAGTATCTAAACGAAATTGCAAATTTAATACTAGCCTCCCACTATTTTTCGGCGAGCCTCTAACCCTCTGTTGAGTACTCGGGAAACCTAGTTTCCTAGTGGGCTAGGATCCCGTTAAATAACACACAACCTTGACTTTGGCCAACAAGCTGTATGATATTTAACTAGGTAGATCTCTAAGATCAATTGGATCTCATCCAATTCCTAGATCCGGTAGGTGGACCTCCAAGTCCGAAACATATATATAATATATATGTCAATATATCCAATATATTTTCCTAACCTTTTCCTCTGAATCAACTAAGCCTTGGCTTTGGCATAACAAGCTTAATGATTCTAGTTAAGCGGAACCCATTGACTTTGGAAAGCTTCGTAATCGATGTCGATGGACAAGAAGTGATCTCAAATTTGGCCAAAAAATTACAACTTGGACAAGACATACGATATGGAACAAAGCCTTATGATTCAAACACATCCGCGATGGACAAAGGTCTTGACTTTGGCCAACAAACCAGTGCCAATCTTGGATCTTGAGAATGAATCACTCAATGGAAGGAAAACACTTAATATTTATTGAGGGTTTTTCGCGTAAATTGGCAACCAATTTATTATCTTTGATTGGGTCTCATCATACACCCTTAAGCATGCATTCTAAAATCATAATAAGGTGCGAAAATAAATTAATAATGATATGCGGATGGATATCTCACAGATTGTTCCTAGAACAAATCATTCCATTTCCTCTCCTCGGCTAGCATTATTCTTACTTCTACCCAATTACATAATACAATTAAAGAAACCTCATTAACATTGAGGGGAATTAGGTGAGAAGAATTACAAAGAATCGATAGATAAGGCTGGACACGCAGGTCTAATTTAATAAATTCTAAATTTACAACAATTTCCAAAATTGCCATTTCCCTTCTAATATCAATCTGATATACATTATTCATTCAACACATCCATGTATTCACATAAAGCATGTTATTCAATCAATCTAATCCAATTAATTAATCTTTGAATAAAGTGATAATCCAATATTCAAACAACGATTTGATTTGCGCGAGTCCAACTCGTTTAAGAATAAGTACACAAAGTACGAATTCTTGAATTATATCGAACTACAATTTAAATCTAATTTAATTCGTATTCAATACTAATTCTATATTTAATTCCAAATTAAATAATTACACTTTTAATGCGCCTTTACGACTTAGATTCCAAATCTGATCTAAATGGGTCTCAAAGCCCAATTACATCAAATGTCATTTTATTAATGTCCCATGGACTTTCAATTAATTTCTTAAGGCATGGACTTTGGTCAATATGGGTCAAACCCAAATACCAAAGCCCAATTAAGGAATCACCATATTTGCCAAGAAACCAATTTCGGCCCATTAGGCCCAATTAAACATAAAAGGCCCATTTGTCATATTTAGACTTAATGGAATGGTTTAGGCCCAATTTGGATCCAATCCAATTGACCTAAACCAACTTGGCCCAACCAAGCCCATTAGGCCCAAATACAACATTGTAAGCCCAATTCTAAATTAAGCCAAACTAATTAAATTTTAATATTCCAAATATCATGATTTAATTAATTAAAGTGCTTAGACATGATTAACTATTTAAATTAACATTTCCAAAATACTAATCTAATCAATTAATCATGCTTATTCATAATCAATACATGTCCAACATTACTGTTAGAAAATCATCTCATTTTCATGCTCTTAAGGTCACGACATTGAAGGATTTTTAAAACCGATTTTGATTTGAATCCAATTAAATCATAAATCAATTTATCCCAAGTCTTTAAACTCATCCAATGATCAAAAAACAAAAAATACCATGACCTATGGTTTATTTTGTATTCGGCCATCATACCCAAATTGGGGAAAAATAATCCAATTAGTTTTTCATCAATTTGATCATATATAACCCCAAGTTATCCATATACAAGCATACTCAAACAAACAATTTGGTTAAATCATGCCCAAATCAAATTTACCCAAATTTTAATATACAAACCCTAATCAATTTCATGCTCAAATAGGCTCCATGATACCATTGTTGGGTTTCTAAAGTGTCCCAATATCATTTAAGCAATGAAACATGTGAATACTCAAAGAAGAATTTGCAGAATAATACTCACTTTGATCAGATATTGGATGCGTCAAAAATAAAACTTTGTTCCTTGAAGTTTCGGCCAAGCTCGTCATTTGGGGATGAAATCCAAGCTCCAAGCTTTGTTGTTGATTCCAAGCTCAAGGATTGGTTTCCCTATCACCTTATATGATTCCTTGATGTGTGCTAGCACTTAGAAAAATTGCAACAATTCTTCCTTTGCTCTTGATGAATTCGGCCAAGCCAAATGGGAGAGAAAAAACTGCACTTGGGCATGAGATAAGAAGAAGAGAGAGGGAAGGAAAGTTGTGTAATAGATTTCCAAAATCAAAATTAAAGATATACCAAAGTTGGTATTAGTCTTTCAACTTTAGAAAATGTGTTTTACAAGTCATCTACACATCATCACCCACTTCACCTAATACCATCACCAAAAAGTGATGAGAAAAACAAATGATGTGACTTGTGGGCTCCACTTAATTCAAAATCCGAGTGGGCCCGCAACACATCCCGGGCTCGGGTTCGCTAATTCTGAATTAACGATTTTTCCATTGTGACGTAATTAAATCAAATTTAATTAAATAATTATGCCTAGTAAAATTACTATTCACGTCGCTCGCGAATTAATTCTAAATTAATTCGTTCGCCCGAATTAAAATCTAATTTTAATTCTGTTATGAAATCTAATTTCATTTAATATATCGAATATATTATTTTATCGATTAATTCCAAATTAATCGTTCTCTCTCTTCAAATAGTATTTTATCCTAGATAAAATCTCTACGCAATTAATCCTAGATTAATTATGTTCGAATCATACGTCATCGGTGAATCTTCGGGAAGCGACCCATGAGATCCCTGGATATGTTGGTAGTAAATCCGGTCGTCGGACTATCCGAACACGTACGTACCTCGTACTACATTTTTACCGATTAAGAGACATGGTTGGCTTCTAGCAAAACACCATGCCAACCCAATTCTCTAGAAATATTCTTAAAGGAATATATAATATATGTCAGGCGTATTATACGTAGTATTGCGTATTTCGATCTAGTATCAGATGTCACATGAAAGGCCTGGGGCTGGAATAGTGTCTGCCTCATACGAAGCATATATCAGATTACAAGCAACTAGTCTCTTTAATAGGATAATCATGACCTTGTCATATTATCCCGATAGTTGCAACCAATTAGAGTACCAGTTCTGTATCCATGTGTGATCTTCATCTCCATATGACCGAAGTGATACTTCCGTCTTGACATCACACCCAATACACTACGATTCTCAATAAACCCAGAAGAGGCGTACACAAAACCTGTTAAAGTCCTGGACGACCAAAACCAAAGCGTATTGATTGTTGCAAGTACTAGCGATGCAAGTCTCAGGTTAAGACCAAATACACCTACCCTGATGCGGATTCCCATAGACACATAGTCATACTACCAATGGGATTCCGTGGGGTCTATCCAGAGCGAAGCTGTTTCCGTACCATCGGTAAACACAACCTCCTATCACACTTGCATAAGTATCCAATACTTAAATATATGAGAACTATGTTGTTACACTTCCATAACACGCACACGTGCAATACTAGTCTATTCCGCATTATCGATGTCCAATCTTGATAATACTACGACTAGGGATATTTAATGATTAAACCGTTATGGATTGATACTGTCTCATATCTTCTAATCCGGAACTAATCATAAAGACATTTATCATTTATATATTCAAGTAATCAAATTACAAAATGATAAAATGAAATTTCATTGTCACATAGTTAATTTGTACAAAAAACCACAATGTCTTTTACAAATAGTGATGTTATGAGTTATAATTGTCCAACACGACTGTGCCATAGAAGTGATTCATTGAGATTATTCGAGTTAACGTTGTATATATTAGAGGTAGAACATTCATTGTTAGTTTGTAAGATATAGATACCATTATTAAAAATACCATCTCCATATTTTATTTCATTGAAATAAATAGAACATTCATTACAACTTATTAGGCATGAAAAGCCTTTATTACATAAATAAGAAATTGAAATGATGTTCTTTACTAGAGAAGGTACATAAACACAATCTTCTAAGTCTAAAACTAAACCATTCGGCAAAACTAATGAATAAGTCCCCATGCACAATGAGCCAGTTTTGCTCCATTACCCATGCGTAAGTCAACCTCCCCATGACGGAGTCTCCTACTGTTTCTCAGGCCCTGCACATTATTACACAAGTGAGTCCACAACCGGTGTCAAGCACCCAAGTAGAAGGTTCAAAGTCTGAGAATATAGTTCAATCATATACAACATACCTAAAGCATTGGCCTTCTTGGCCTCTTAGGCTTCCCTAACTTCATTGGCTTTCAAGGATATGCAGTCTTTCTTCCAATGACCCTTCTTTCAACAAAAGAAACATTTCCCTTTTCCCTTTTTCTTCTCCACCTTACCATTGGGCTTTAGGTGATATGGAGCCTTGGCCTTACCCTTATTTTTCTTTGGGCCTCGTTGCTTCAGGTCCGTACCCGTAAGCATGACAAAGGTTTTAAGCTCCGGTTTCAAGTCCTTCTCTGCTTGCTTTATCAGATTGTGCAATTCTGCTAAAGTAGATTCTTTATCAGACAAATGAAACTTCATAATAAAGTTAGAGAATTATTTTGGTAAGGACTGAAGAATTAGATCGTGACCTATCTCATGATCCATGATGAACCCGAGATTGGCCAATTTTTCAATGTGGCCAATCATCTTAAGCACATGTCCAGTAGCAAATCCTTCTTTATATCTTGTTTGGAATAAGGCACATGACACTTGGCATCTCACGGTATGAACGGAAGTTGCATACAACTCATTCAAGTGAAAGATGATGGTTTGAGCATTCATATCTTCAAGAGCTTTCTGAAGTTCGTCCGACATAGAGCCAAACATTATGCAAACTGCTTGCTCATCATCTTCGACGTGTTTCTTCCAAGCATCAAATGTATCTTGGTCAGCATCTTCTGCGGGTTCAGGGGGAAATGGTCTTTCAAGAACATAGAAAATCTTTTCTTGTCGTAAGACAATTTTAAGGTTTCTAAAACAGTCATTGTAGTTGTCCCCTTTGAGCTTATGCTCATCAAGGATGGAACAAAGTGATACTCTGTTTTCCATTTGAATATTTGTGAAATATTTTAACCCACCTGTTAAGAGAAAATGTTAAAATTAGGAATATGTTTTCATTAATGTTTCATAAAAACATGGGCTTTTAATATTATGAAGTTGCTCTCACTTAATTGTTATAAAATTTTAAGCAAAAAGCATCAACCCCAATTGTTAGACATTATGACCCATAGCGTCACTGTTTTGTAAATGATATTGTATTATTGTACAAAATTAACTATGTGATAATGAAATTGCCTTTTGCCGTTTTGTAAATTATTTACTTTGATATATTAATGGCAAAATTCCATATGATTAGTTCCGTATTGAGATGATATGAGACAGTATCAATATAAAAGGTTTAATCATTAAATATCCCTAGTCGAAGTATTATCGAGATCGGACATCGATAATGCGGAATAGACTAGTATTGCACTTGTGCACGTTGTGATGGCACAACGGCATAGTTCTCAAATATTTAAGTATTGGATACTTATGCAAGTGCGATAGGAGGTTGTGTTTTACCGATGTTACGGAAAACAGCTTCGCTCTGGATAGACCCCGCGGAATCCCATTGGTAGTATGTCTGCGTGTCTATGGGAGGCCGCATCAGGGTAGGTGTATATGGTCTTAACCTGAGATTTGCATCGCTAGTACTTGCGACAATCGGTAAACTTTGGTTTTGGTGGTTCGGGGCTTTAACCGGTTCTGTGTACGCCTCTTCTGGGTTTATCGAGAATCGTAGTGTACTGGATGTGATGTCAAGATGGAAGTGTCACTTCAGACATATGGAGATGATGATCACGTAGGATACAGAACTAGTACTCTATAAAAGGTTGCAACCGTCGGGACAATATGACTAGGTCAGGATTGTCCGATTTAAAGAGACTAGTTGTTTGATGTCCGTTATATGTTTCGTACGGGGCAGACACATTTCCAGCCCCAGGCCTAACATGTGATCGTCCGATACTGGATCGATGAACGCGATACTACGGTATACTACGCTTGATAAAGATCTAATATTCCAATAAGAATATTTCTGGAGAATTGGGTAGGCATGGCGCTTTGCTAGAAGCCAACCTTGTCTTGTAAATCGGTAAAAACGTAGTACGAGGTACGTACGTGTTCGGATTATCCGACGAGCGTATTTACTGCCAACATATCCGGAGATCTCTTGGGTCGCTTCCTGAAGATTCACCTATGATGTTGATTCGAACTTATTAATCTTGGATTAATTACGAGAAACTTTATCTTGGATAAAATGCCTAATTAGGAGAGCCATGTTTAAGCACGAAATACATTAGGGTTAATTTGGGGAAAATTGATTGAAGCATGTTCTTGTGAAATTTGTGTAGGTTTCTATAATTAGTCCCAAAGAAAGTATAAGCCAAAGAAATACACAAATTTATACATGCAAAGCTTGAAGCATGGCGGAATCATACTTACAATGCTTGTGACGAAAATTGATGAAGAAAAATCCTTGAGTCTTCAAGGTAGAAACTTTCAGCCAAGAGCATAAAGGGAGAGAAGCTTCAAGTCTTCAAGTGTTCCAAGCTCCAAGGTTGTTTCCCTATCACCTTCTTTGATCCTCATTGTGCTAGCAAAAATGGAGAAATGAAAAACAATTTTTGCCTTGTGGAAGCTCACGGCGTGAGCAAGAAGAAGAAGAGGGAGAGAGGCTTTTGGTTTTCTTTTTCACTTTTATTGTTTCAAAAACGTGAAATGATGATGAGAATAACAATTACCAAAATATTTGGTTAAAAAACCCTTCAAAAACCCGTGAAAAGGTTCCCTCCCAAAAGCCATTAAATGCCTCACCAACTTACATTGAGAATAGTGACAATGTATCATCCCATAAAGGTGACTAGATACATCCATCAACAGTCATGTCAAGTGATGAGACTTCGCGATGTGATTTGCGGGTCCCACTCGTTTCAAAATACGAATGTGTCCGCAAACACTTTCGGCTCGGTTTCGCTAATTCCGAATTAACGAATTTCCTTCGCGACGTAAATTAAATAATTATGCCTAGCGAAATTACTATTCACATCGCTAACGAATTAATTCTAAATTAATTTGTTTGCCCGAATTAAAATCCGATTTTAATTCCGCGTCGAAATCTAATTTCGTTTAATATATCGAATATATTATTTTATCGATTAATTCCAAATTAATCGTTCTCTCTCCTAATTAGTCATTTTATCCAAGATAAAGTTT
The DNA here is from genome assembly GCA_019454045.1 of Zanthoxylum bungeanum. NCBI lineage: Eukaryota > Viridiplantae > Streptophyta > Magnoliopsida > Sapindales > Rutaceae > Zanthoxylum > Zanthoxylum bungeanum. The sequence continues at coordinate 18,582 of SKCR01003715.1, forward strand.
CTCCGTAATTAATCCAAGATTAATAAAGTTCGAATCAAACATCATAGGTGAATCTTCAGGAAGCGACCCAAGAGATCTCCGAATATGTTGGCAGTAAATACGGTCGTCGGATAATCCGAACACGTACGTACCTCGTACTACGTTTTTACCGATTTACAAGACAAGGTTGGCTTCTAGCAAAGCGCCATGCCTACCCTATTCTCCAGAAATATTCTTATTGGAATATTAGATCTTTATCAAGCGTAGTATACCGTAGTATCGCGTACATCGATCCAGTATCGGACGATCACATGTTAGGCCTGGGGCTGGAAATGTGTCTGCCCCGTACGAAACATTTATCGGACATCAAACAACTAGTCTCTTTAAATAGGACAATCCTGACCTAGTCATATTGTCTCGACGGTTGCAACATTTTATAGAGTACTAGTTCTGTATCCAGTGTGATCATCATCTCCATATGTCTGAAGTGATACTTCCATCTTGACATCACATCCAGTACACTACGATTCTCGATAACCTAGAAGAGGCGTACACAGAACCGGTTAAAGCCCCGAACCACCAAAACCAAAGTTTACCGATTGTCGCAAGTACTAGCGATGCCAAGTCTTAGGTTAAGACCATATACACCTACCCTGATGCGGCCTCCCATAGACACGCAGACATACTACCAATGGGATTTCGCGGGGTCTATCCAGAGCGAAGCTGTTTTCGTACCATCGGTAAAACACAACCTCCTATCGTACTTGCATAAGTATCCAATACTTAAATATATGAGAACTATGCCGTTGTGCCACACAACTCGCACAAGTGCATATACTAGTCTATCCGCATTATCGATGTCCGATCTCGAAAATACTCCGACTAGGGATATTTAATGATAAACCTTTTATATTGATACTGTCTCATATCATCTCAATACGGAACTAATCATATGGACTTGTGCCATTAATATATCAAAGTAAATAATTTTACAAAACTGCAAAAGGCAATTTCATTATCACATAGTGGATTTTGTACAATAATACAATATCATTTACAAAACAGTGACGCTATGGGTCATAATGTCTAACAATCTCCCACTTGGCCTATAGCCAGTCACTCAAGCATCTAATACCTGAACTATGTATATGTCGTTCAAACATATCCTGAAGAACAGCCTTCGTCAGCGGATCTGCAATGTTGTCATCCGATGCGACCTTCTCGACTTTTACATCGCCACGATGTTTAATCTCCCGAATCAGATGGTAACGCCGAAGATATGCTTGGATCGTTGATGAGACCTTGGTTCCTTAGCTTGTGCTATAGTCCCGTTATTGTCACAATACAATGGCACGGGCTCAGCTGCTAACGGAACTACTCCTAATCCGATTAGGAATTTTGGATCCAACTGCCTCATTTGCTGCTTCCGACGCAGCAATATACTCCGCTTCTGTTGTTGAATCGGCAACAGTATCTTGCTTGGAAGATTTCCAGCTCACTGCTCTGTTATTCAAACAAAAAATGTACCCACGATTGCGACTTGAAGTCCTCCTTGTCGGTTTGGAAACTTGCATCGGTGTACCCAGACACCTCAAGTTCTCCACCTCCATAAATTAAGAAAGCATCCTTAGTTCGTCTAAGATAGTTAAGGATATTCTTAACTGCCATCCAGTGACCTTCACCTGGATCGGCCTGATAGCGACTGCACATGCTCAAAGTATATGACACATCAGGTCGCTTACATATCATGGCATACATGATTGATCCGACTACCGAGGCGAACGGTATCCGACTCATGTTATCTCTCTCTTCTTTAGTCTTAGGACACATGTCTTTAGACAGAAGGATACCACGAGACATTGGCATCAATCCCTTCTTGGATTGATCCATGTTGAATCGCTTCAACACTTTGTCAATATATGTACTCTGGGAGAGTCCAAGCAGCTTTCTAGATCTATCCCGGTAGATCTTTATTCCCAGAATAAAGGCTGCTTCTCCCAGATCTTTCATGGAGAATTTTAATGAAAGCCAAGGTTTCACCGACGTTAGCATGGGAATGTCATTGCCTATAAGCAATACGTCATCGACATAAAGGACAATAAAAGTCAGTGCTCTCCCCACTAACCTTCTTGTATACACAAGGGTCATCATCGTTTTGTACGAAATCATATTCTTTTATGATCTCATCAAAACACTGATTCCATGACCGTGATGCTTGCTTCAATCCATAAATGGATCGATTTAACTTACAAACCTTGTTTGCAAGTCTAGGTACGATAAAACCGTCAGGCTGTTGCATATAAACATCCTCTAAAAGTTTCCTCCGTTAAGGAAAGCGGTTTTAACGTCCATCTGCCATATCTCGTAATCGAAATATGCAGCTATTGCAAGCATTATCCGAATGGATTTAATCATGGCAACGGTGAGAAAGTTTCGTCATAATCAATACCATATTGTTGACGATACCCCTTTGCTACAAGCCTTGCTTTGTACGTTTGTACGTTGCCATCCATATCGGTCTTCTTCTTGAAGATCCATCTGCATCCAATAGGCATTACGCCTTCTAGTGCGTCAACTAGTGTCCAAACTTGGTTGGCGTACATGGAATCCATCTCGGACTTCATGGCTTCTTGCCATAAAGCGGAATCAATATTCTGTTTTGCGTCCTCATACGTAGTCGGTTCATTATCCTCAATAAGATTAATATCTACATGACGCGAGATCAGGAACCCTTACCTCTCAGGTACCGTCCTGACTCTCTCCGACCTACGCGGTCCTTGTGTATGAAGATTGTGATACAGACTCATCCTGGATGGTCTGTTTATATTCCGTCATTGATTCATTGCCAGGAACAGTATCACTACGATTTTCATCGAGCTCCACTTTCCTCCCACTTACCACTGCATCTAGGATTCCTTCTCAAGGAAAAATGCATGTAGAGCAACAAATACTTTGTTCTCTTGTGGGTGATAGAAGTAATATCCTTTGGTTTCCTTAGGATATCCCACGAAAAGGCATTTATCTGATTTGGGTTCTAGTTCGGTACCTTCCAAACGTTTAACATATGCCCAGCATCCCCAAATCTTCAGGAAAGAGAACCTGGTTTCCTTCCTGTCCATATCTCATATGGAGTCTGTTCAACAGACTTTGACGGAATTATTCAAAATAAGTACTGCACTGTTTAATGCGTATCCCCAGAAGGATATAGGTAGCTCAGTGCGACTCATCATCGACCTTACCATGTCTAACAAGGTACAATTTCTCCGTTCAGACACACCGTTTAATTGCGGTGTTCCAGGAGGAGTCCACTGTGAAAGAATACCATATTCTTTCAAGTAATCTTGAAACTCATAACTTAAGTATTCGCCACCACGGTCCGACCGCAGTGTCTTAATACTCTTGCCTGTTTGTTTTTCTACTTCGTGTCGAAACTCTTTGAATTTCTCAAAAGTTTCCGACTTGTGTCTCATTAGATACACATAACCATAACGAGATGCATCATCCGTAAAGGTTACGAAGTAATGATATCCACCTCTAGCCTGGCTAGACATGGGCCCACATACGTCGCTATGAACGAGGGCTAACAGTTCTGTGGCACGTTCACATTTACCACTAAAAGGTGATTTAGGCATTTTGCCTAAAAGACAAGATTCGCAGACATCATATGATATAAGATCAAATCCGTCCAAGTACCCACTCTTCGAAAGAAGTGTGGATATGCGAGTCTTGTTAATGTGTCCTAGACGACAATGCCACATGTAGCTATCTTTTATATTACTCCTTTTGAGCCTTTTGTTTGTTATTTTATGTTTAGGAGATTCATTTATATTCAAAATATAAAGGCATTATTTGCAACAGCAGTGCAAATTTCTGCATCATTTTTATATAAATAACACCCAGTGCTTCTAATACAAAAGTGTATCCATGCTGGGTTAACAAACATACAGATATGATATTCCTAGTCAAACTAGGTATATAATAACAGTTCAAAAGTTTAAGCACATGCCCCGAGGGCAATTCCAAAACAAAAGTCCCTACAGCCAAAACAGCAACTGGAGTTCCGTTTCCGACTCGTAGATCAATCTCCCCCGAAGCCAGCATCCTGCTATTCTGCAGATCCTACAAATCAGTACATATATGAGAAGCACAACCAGAATCAAAAATCCAATTTTTAAAACTATAAGTAGTCATATTTATCTCAATAACAAACATACCAGAGGCTAGTGCCTTCCCTGCCTTGATATCCTCCCTGTGTCCCTTGCCCATTCGGCAGTCCGTTTCCAGTGACCCTTCTTGCCGCAGTTGAGGCAGACATCTTGAGACTTGTCCCTTGGCTTCCCAGAGCTTTTGTCAACTTGCCTTTACCATTTTTCTTATGTTTCTTCTTCCTCACACTCCAGTAGCTTTGGGCCCAACCCTTGGCCTGTGAGAGGTCGATGCATAGTGCGCCTCGCGCTTGCCCCCCCATTTGGAGTTCTTTTTCAGACTCCTTCAAGATGGATAACAGCTCTCCAAGAGAGTCATCCGTGTCCATCAACTTATAGTTGATTATGATTGTTTCCCAAGAATCAGGAAGTGACTGTAAGATCAAATCTACGGTCAGCTCAGCCTCCAGACTATTCCCATATTGGCCAACTCATCAATATCGGCGATCATTTGAGCCCCGTGGGCCTCAACTGATGCGCCTTCAGTCATTCGGGCGCGGAAGAGTTTCTTCACCAACTCGTACCTCTCCATCCGTTTGTTGGTGCGGTGGAGATCTCTCAGTCTAGCCATCATGTTATAAGGATCCAAGTCCTTATTCTGGCGACGAAAGTGCTGAGTCATCGAAGCTAACATAATTGCCTGAGCAGTGTCACAATCATCGCTGTGAGTTTTCCATAACTCCAGCTCAAGTGGTCAGTGGGCTTAGGCGGGAGAGGTATCTGTATAGTGTACATCATCCTCTCAGCCCCAAGGACTATCCTTAGGTTCATTTCCCAATCAGCGAAGTTTGTGCCCTTAAAGACATTGTCACCCATGATGAGTCTCGGACATTTCCCTTGCTTGCCATCTCAACTACGATAGTCCAACTATCTAGTTAACGATAAAATGGGTAAAGTCAAACTGTCACAAAAAATAACAATGTATTAGTCCAACTAATTTTAATAAATAGACGAAATAAAATTGAAAGACGCGTAAGGCTAAGTATCTGAACGAAATTGCAAATTCAATACTAGCCTCCCACTATTTTTATCAAGTCTCTAACCCTCTGTTGAGAACTCGGGAAATCCTATTTCCTAGTGGGCTAGGATCCCGTTAAATAACACACAATCTTGACTTTGGCCAACAAATTGTATGCTATTTAACTAGGTAGATCTCAAAGATCAATTGGATCCAATCCAATTCCTAGATCCGGTTAGGTGGACATCCAAGTCCAAAACATATGTATATTTACTTATGCCATTATCTAATACATTTTTCCTAACCATATCCTCCGAATCATCTAGGCCTTGGCTTTGGCACAACAAACCTAATGATTCCGATTAAGCGGGACCCATTGACAAGGAAAGTTTCGTAAACAAGAAATGATCTTGACTTTGGCCAACAAATCACAACTTGGACAAGACACCGATGTGGAACAAAACTCTCATGATTCAAGTACATCCTCCATTGACAAAGGTCTTGACTTTGGCCAACAAACCAATGCCAATTTTGGATCTTGAACAAGAATCATTCAATGGAAGGATAATCGCTTAATATAAATTGAGGGATTTTTGCGTAATTGGCAACCAATTTATTATATTTGTTAGGTCTCATCATCATACACCCTTAAGCATGCTTCTAAAACATCATAAAGTGCGTAAAGTAAATTAATAGTGATATACGGATGGATATATAAACAACTTGTTCCTAGAACAAATCACTCCATTTCCTCACCCCGCTAGCAATATTCTACTTCTACCCAATTACATAATACAATAAGAGAAACCTCATATACATTGAGGGAATTAGGTGAGAAGAGAATACAAAGATAAAAGAGATAAGGCTGGACACGCAGGTCCAATTTAAAATTCTAAATTTACAATAATTTCTAAAATACCATTTCCCTTCTAATATCCATCCGATACACTATTCATTCATCACATACATATATATTCAATCAAGACATGCTATAACAACCAATCAAATCCAATTAATTAGTCTTTGTTTAAGTGATCATCCAATGTTCAAACAATGGTTTGATTTTGCGCGAGTCCAACTCGTTTGAGAATAAGTACATAAGGTACGAATTCACGAATTATATCGAACTACTCGTTAAATCCAATTTAAGTCGTATTCAATACTAATTCAATTTATTAATTCCAAATTAAATATTTACACTTTTAATGTGCTTTAAAGACTTAGATTCTAAATCTTATCTAATTGGGTCTCCAAGCCCAACTACATCCAATGTTTGTTTAATTAAAGTCCGATGGGCTTTCAATTGATTTATAAAGGCTTGGGCTTTGGTCAATGTGGGTCAAACCATTACCAAGCCCAATAAGGAATCACCCTTAAATGCCATAAATCATTTCAAGCCCATAGGCCCAATTAAACATTAAGCCCATTAATTAAATTTTAATATTCCAAATTTTAAAATTCAATTAATTGAAGTGTTAAATCCATGATTAATTCATTAAATCAATATTTCAAAAAAAAAAAACCAATTTAATTTATTAATCATCACTTGTTCAAACATATGTCCAACATTTATTTGAACAAAATCAAATCCTTTAACATGTCATATTGCATTCGGCCAAGAGGGATTTTTGCAGTTCGATTTGTTTTTCAATCCAATTGAATCACTAATCATTTTCGTATATATTTTTTAAGTCATCTAATGAACTTGTACACAAAATTCCAATTCAGTGCAAGGACCTCCATTTTCGGTCAAAGTAACATTTTGGAGAAAAATCATCCATGCATTTTTCTCAAAATTGATCATGTATAAGATCATATTTCATACATATAATCATACTTAAGTCATCTAATGAACTTGTGCATGAAAAAATTTCAATCCATTGGAAGGACCTCCACATTCGTCAAAGCATCAATTTTGGGGAAAAAATCATCCAATGCATTTTCTCAAAAATTGATCATGTATTACATCATATATCATACATATAATCATACTTAAGTCATCTAATGAACTTGTGCATGAAAAAATTCCAAACCAGTGGAAGCACCTCCACATTCGGCAAAGCAACCATTTTGGGGAAAATTCATCCAATGCATTTTTTCCAAATTGATCATGTATTACATCATATATCATACATATAAGCATACTTTATCATCAAATTTCACAAGAAACATGCTTCAATCAATTTTCCCCAAATTAAACCCTAATGTATTTCATGCTTAAACTGGCTCTGATACCATTGTAGGTTTTCTATAATTAGTCCCAAAGAAAGTATAAGCCAAAGAAATACAAATTTTATACATGCAAGCTTGAAGCATGGCGGAATCATACTTACAAAGCTTGTGACGAAAATTGATGAAGAAAAATCCTTGAGTCTTCAAGGTGGAAGTTTCGGCCAAGAGCATAAAGGGAGAGAAGCTTTCAAGTCTTCAGGTTCCAAGCTCCAAGGTTGCTTCCCTATCACCTCCTTTGATCCCCTCTTTGCTAGCAAAATGGAGAAATGAAAAACCAATTTTTCTTTCCCTTGTGGAAGCTCACGGCGTGAGCAAGAAGAAGAAGAGGGAGAGGCTTTTGGTTTTCTTTTTTTCACTTTTTGTTTTCAAAACGTGAATGATGATGAGAATAACAATTACCAAAATATTTTGGTAAAAAACCCTTCAAAAACCGTGAAAAGGTTTTCCCTCCCAAGCCATTAAATGGCCTCACAACTTACATTGAGAATAGTGACAATGTATCATCCCATAAAGTGACTAGATACATCCATCAACTAGTAGTGTCAAGTGATGAGACTTCGCGATGTGATTTGCGGGTCCCACTCGTTTCAAAATACGAATGTGTCCGCAAACACTTTCGGGCTCGGTTTCGCTAATTCCGAATTAACGAATTTCAGTCGCGACGTGAATTAAATATTAAACGCCTAGCGAAATTACTATTCACATCGCTAACAAATTAATTCTAAATTAATTCGTTTGCCCGAATTAAAATCCGATTTTAATTCCGCGTCGAAATCTAATTTCTTTAATATATCGAATATATTATTTTATCGATTAATTCCAAATTAATCGTTCCTCCCTCCTAATTAGGCATTTTATCCAAGATAAAGTTTCTCTCCGTAATTAATCCAA
>SKCR01003716.1:0-26804 GCA_019454045.1 Zanthoxylum bungeanum
TATTAAATTCTGTATGATACAACATAATTTAGAAAGATGTATATTCTTCCATGGGCAATGATTCTATAGGGTCGACCTTTGCCATCAAGCGAATGATGAAGAGGATGATGATGAAGAAAATAGCACCCAAGAGGCTTTATTGGACAATTTGAAAAGTAAATCGGGGGCATCAAACATTGATAGTCGACGGAAATGTTGCCCATTCCAAGGCATTCATGTTGGTAGCCGACAAAAAATTGTTATTGTGGTATGAGAAACATAAGTATTCTGCTGATATTTTCTCTCACTCTTTTTTTGGGTGCTTATTGTGGAGTATTTTTTTTTTGTACATCATATGATTTTTTCTTGGTAGGTTGCTTTTTTGGTCTTCATCCTGATGATGTCATTTGCAATAATGATCTGGATTGGTGCAGGGAAAAATCCTATTGATTCTTCGATAGTTGCTCAGGTATGCAATATGTTGCTTCCGGTTCATCATGTTTGGTAGATTATTTTAAGATGAAACATCTATATTTTTTCTGGATAAAAAATGAGACTTTTATTATATCAATAACAGAATGGGATTACAAAGTGAACAAGAAATACCGAATATTTTTATTTTTTTATCAGTAACAGATATTTCCTGTTCTCTTTATTTCTTCAATAATATTTTATGCAATATTAAAAAATATGCTTAGAGATATATAAATGATTTTCAATGTCTTATAATGTTGATATGAGTTCTAAAGTTGTGGTTAATTGTTGCAATCATTGAGCAGGTTTATGTAGATTTTTTTGCAGCAGCCATTCTTCTATTGGGAGGAGCTTTGGGTTGTTATGGTGAGCTGGCATTTTGGTCATTTAGATGTTGTGTATGCATATTATTTTTTGGAATTCTTTGATTTTCAAATTTTCTGCTAATGCAGAGGATATACCGTGAACATATTTGATATTTTACTTCCCAGAATTACAAAGGTGTTATTGTATCATCTAATGGCTACTGTTTTGGGAAGAATAATTTGAAGTATCTGAAGTAAAATATAGTATTGCTGGGAAACAAGGTGTAGCTGCAAATTGATGGTTAAAACAGTTGCAGGCAGGTCGCATGCGCAGAAACTTGCTTGCTGAGGCTGTGTGATGACATGATTGACATGGACCCAACTAAAAACTAGACCTAAGCATCACTGAATGGCAAAAATGTGGTCATGTAGCCATCTTTATGTAGTGTAGATTAAGGCATTGCATCGTTCTTTATTAGCATGGATGCAAATGAGATTCTTTTTATGCAGACCTTTTATCCATTTCTAGATAATTTTTTTCCAATGTCTTCGAATTCATAGAACCTCTGGATCTGGTATGCATATGTTTCTGCAGATGTGCATGATTCAACATCATATATTGGTTAAAGTTCAGTCGATGTACATGCACCTGCTAATTTAAGTTTTTGTGGGAAAGTTTTGAAATTGTAAAATTTCTGGTGTCATTTCAAGTTATCTATAAACTTAAATTTTAAAATTTAATATGAGCTATTTTATAAAATATTCTGATTAAATCATCAGTGTTACTATTGCAAAATCTGAAGGGCGTGTCACTAAAATTTATTATTGCTATTTTCTGTTAATTGTTTATTTAGGTCTCCTGCTATTTCTTAAAATGAGAAAAGTAAGGTCTGTGAGAGCTTCTTTAGAGACGTGGAAGGTACTCGTGAACTTTTATTATAATTCCTTTTCTTTTACTGGTTTCATTGTTGTTTCTCTGTTTCATGTCGTACCTTCTATTTTCCCGTGTAGTTCATCGAATGGCTTAAAATGTTGGTGCACCTCTTCCGGCTTAAATTTAAATGACATCTTTTGTGGTTTATCTGATTTAAGCATGGAAAATATGTCACTTATGCAGGTTGCTGGTTTAGCTGCTGTCTCTGTTATATGTTTCTCATCAAGTGCTATGGTAGCTATTCTAACAGATATTCCTGTAAGTGGTTAACATGGCTAACGAAGTTAAAATGTATCTTTTTTAGCATGTGTTCTTCCTATCAAACATCAATTATCATTCTGTTCTTGGCAGCTTTCTTATCACTGGAATCTCAAGGAAATGAGTGGAGTGAAAGTGCTAATTCTGCTGATTTTGTACTACTTCATAGGTATTTTCCCAGCACTATCCCAAGCTGAAAGGATCTTTTACTTCTCCTCTCTAATGTCTATAGAAGTGCAAGGAATATATTTTCGCTGCCAACTAATCTCCTACTGGATGTACTCCAAAGTATACAATTTAGTATCATAAAGAATAAATAATACAGTTCATTCTAAACTAAACTATGGGTTGGTTCCTTGCAAAAGTTAATGCTAACAGCGTACTACAGTACAAAATCCTAACACAAAATAACTGTATAGCTTGCGAGTGGGTTGGAAATTGTTTTATAAGTTGTTTTAACTACTATGGGAGTAGGAGGGCTACTGGCATCAAGACTTTAGGGCTTCTGGTTTTGTCTAATGTTTATCTCCATATTTAACTTTCACCATAATAAACTGATTTAATCGATGCACTTTACTTGAAGATTTTGACTGTAAAGTTTAAAGATTATTTGTAGTAAACTTTGCTGTTTTTGTGAACAACAGTGTTTTCTCTACTTATTTATGAGGTTTAATGGATTCCTTGGAAGTTATTCACCTTTTGTATTTGTCAAAATTTTGCGGTTATGTTAATGGTACTAAATAGTATACTACTGCTAAGGAAAATTTACTATTGTTGGCTGCATTTCTCTTTTAACTATTATTGACATTACTAAATAGAGGAATTAAACGCCTATGACATTCATGGAATATAAAGGAGTTTGATGCCTGTATATTTCTTGGTAATAACATCTAGAGGCTATTCAACAGGTTCCACAGTGCCCTCAGTGTTTTTGTTGTGGGTTATGAGAGAATTGCCACCACCAGTTGCTGTTAATAGACAAGAACAGTCGAGAGTGATAGCTTTTATTCATTCCGAGTCTGCAGGAATGCATCGTCCTCAGCAGTGGGCTGTGTCTACCAGTTTAAAGAACCAGGTTTGTAAAATAATAGTTGATTCAGACTCCAATCAAAGTTCATAAACCGTATTTCAGATTTTCTGATTAAGAAATGTTTTGGAACAAACTTAGAAGTGAGTAATTGGGGCACCAACAATATGTTATATATGATGTTTGATCGTCCTTCATACAGCCTAATCTCGGAGTCGGAGTTACTGAGGTTTGTACCGCTTTTTTAGTATGTAATGTATAAAAAAATATTGTCTTGGTACTGATAAGGTCAAAAAATCTGAGGTCAATAAGCAAACTGACTGACCATATAAGGTTTATGCAAATGTAACTTGAGCCAAATTAATACGCAGTCTGTGAACTAAACCAATTTGTTCAGTTCTTAAGATCCTGAATTCAAGTAACTGCAGTAGGAGATATCACAGCTTATCTACCTCTCATTCTATTCAAATTTCTATCTCACGTGATGTTTTGCTTCAATAATCTCATCTTGATTATTTCTTGTTGATTCTCTTGATTCTTAAACACCAAAAGCGCTATAATTCTACTATCAGGCGCTGTTATCATTACATGTTATTGGACTCTCTTGATTATTTCATGGGCATATTCTACAAAATAACATTGCTCTAATTTGCAGGTGTCAAGAGCAAGTCCCATATAAACATGCATTACTCAGATGGATTGGACCATACTTGTTTTCATATCTGAGGAAGAAACATTTTTGATGCAGAATGTAAGTTTGCGATGGTGGTGAGAGTTCCCCACAGTCCACAACTATTTCCGAAAAGCCAGCGAATCACCATCTTGACAGTCAGTCAGTCGCTAATATCACTCGCACATGATTGCGAGCAGCTGCAACAATTTGGGATTTAGTTCTGTCGATAGGCTCTATAGCATGATTGATGTAGCCAGTTGAGACACTAATTTCTTTTCTAGAATGAGAAATATTGTAAATGCATCCTGAGATTTCTATTAGAAATAGAAGCCATGCTAATAAATGATTTCTTTTATCCACACCTTATAAGTTTAAGTCAGGTGTAATATGGAATCCTAGCTTTGCCACTGACTAGAACCTAATATAATCATGCTGAGAGGGATTAGATCACAAGACCTACTTTTCTTTTTCTTTTTTTATCTTTTGTTGTTTTCATAGAAAAATTCCACAGAATGTTGAAGTCCTAAGTTGATCTAAGTTAACCAATCTCAACTATGAGCTGTGAAGTCCTTGTTGTTCCCTATCGTACATGACCGGAGAATTCCCCGGAGACTACGGCTGGGACACTGCTGGCCTCTGAGATGACCCAGAAACCTTTGCCAAGAACCGTGAGCTTGAAGTTAACCATGCCAAGTGGGCAATGCTTAGAGCCCTTGGCTGTGTATTCCCTGAGCTCCTCTAATGGAGTCGAGTATTTTAGCTATATGAGCTCATCTGTATCCTGTGGCAGCTTTGATCCTCTTGGTTTGGCTGATGATCCTGAAGCTTAAGGTGAAGGAAATCAAGAATGGAAGATTGGATATGTTCTCAGTGTTTGGTTTCTTTGTTCAGGTTACAGGGAAGGGGCCATTGGAGAACTTATTGGCCGATCATCTTGCTGACCCTGTTCACAACAATGCCTGGGCTTATGCCACAAACTTTGTTCCTGGAAAGTGAATCAGGGAGTTTATTTGTTTTTTTAATATGTTTCTGAATCTTTAAGGTTTGATGAGTCTTATTGTGGCCGCTCAGTCCAATTAATCAGATTTTTTTTTTTTTTTGACGGTTTAGAGTCATCCAATTCTGAAATTCTAATCCGTCATGATTTTATTCTTAATATGAGCAGTTAAAAGACCTCCAACTAATTGAGAATGTTCAACACTTTTAAATACATTACATGATCCCTCCAAAGTGACATCGATTCTGCAATGGTAGATTCACTTGATGGGTAAAATGTTATACAATCTTTATAAGCCTTTTTTTTTTTTTTTAGTTTTTCCTGAAATATAACTTGATGGGTAAATTTTTTTCTAGTAAAACAATTTTTCATGGGTTCTCGTGAATCAAATTGTTTAATGCTCCCCCGTAAAATGAAGTACGAGGGTAAAAAAGAAGTAAACAAAAATGCTTAAAATCAATGGATAATATAATTAGAAATATGAAATTAACGGATAGCTCATTAGGGAGAGCGTCAGATTAAAGTTCTGAAAGACACGTGTTCGATTCACATTCACCGCATTTATTTTAGCCTTATTTTTTAAATTAATTTTTCCCCATTTCAAAGCAAATCATTATGTATGATCTCCAAAGCCATTTTTGTCTGTAAATGCATTTTTCCCAGGAATTTCCATTAATCCTCTTGAGGGCTTTCGCTAATATACCAATAGAATAGCTTGATTTCTGTTAGCGCCATATCACTCTATGATGAATTTTGATAATGCAACATGTAAGATTTCGACGCGCATTGACGGACATTACAAAAAGATATCGAAGCAATTGGTTGTAAAAAGCAAATGGATGTGAAGACTTAAGTGTCTAATGAAGATATCAAGTGTAGTCGTATAACTTAGAGCTCTCATTATAAATGAGTTAATGATTTAAGTACTCTAAGCTCATATGATTCATGCACATTCATTTAGATGCATTAGGGTCATGTGCAAAATGGTTTTAATATTCAAACTCTGTGTTTTCTGCACTGAGACAGGCATAATGGTCCCCCACAACAGCATACCAGCGACCATGCTCTGTTCTGGGTAGATTTGCATGCTCTCAGAAACCGGACTACTCCATACTTGTCTACCATACCAGTTAGCTTGGAGTTTGCATAGTTACTGGAACCGAGACGGATCATATCGATCCCCATATCGGTAAGCTAGCCGACATATCGGTCTCCATACCGGTAAGTAATCTGATATGTGCGCTTTAACCTTCAACGGTTATATAGCCGTTTGAATTTACAGGACCGACATACCGACCCCTGTAGACCGGCATATCGATCTCAAACATAGAGCTGAGGCAGTTTTTCACCTTCACTATATATTGAGCCCCAAATTCGTTTTTGTTATTTTTCTTACACTTTCCTACTTTTTCTCTATGGCAAAAACATTGAGAGTAACCTAAATTTTTCTGATCATACACTTTCATCATAATCAAAGCTCACACACCTCACATTCATACACATTTAGTGAGCTTAGTTTACTTGGGTTAGAAACTCACACTTTAATCTTCATGTCTTTTGTGAGTGTCCAAGTCGGGTTGTAAATCTTCATATCTCAAACATTTGATTGGGAAATCCCTTGTTGAGTGGGTATACTCAAAATGATGATTATTGTAAAGGTTTGTAAGTGAACCTAAAGACAAAACTCATTTTAAAGGTTTAAAGAGTGAGCCCTATGTGACAAAACTCTTGGTGTAAAGGTTTGAGGTGAACCTATGGACAAGTGGACATAGGCATTGTTGGCCGAACCACTATAAATTATCGATGTCAATTTCTCTAACTCTTACTCTTTTAATTATCGCAAGTTTATTTTATATTTGCATATTATTTATTAACTTGCATTTGAGAATATTTTGTGATTGAGAAAATTGACCTAAGCTAAATTGGGAAAAATACTAACTTAGTAGCGTAAAACCGAAAAGATTTTTTATTCCATAATATTAGGGCATTACCCAATTCACCCTCCTTTTGGGTATATAGGTTGATATCGTTTGTGTGCTTGTAGGTAATTTCAATTGGTATTAGAGCGATGTTTTCTCAACAAAGACTTAATCGTCCGAGAATCGATCATGGCCTCTACAAGTTACACAACATACTTCGTCGAATGAGCATTCACCGATAGACTGTCATTTTATAACGGAGACTTAATAGTTCGAGAATCGATCATGGCCTTTAGAAAAGAATGATGCTCATATTTTTGCTCGCTTATGATATTGGTGGATATAAATAGATCACGGGAGGGTGAAAAACTTCGGTAAATTCTAATGCACTTAAAGTTTTATATGAAGTATTGGATAAAAGCATAATTGATAGGATTCTCAAATTTACAAATGCATATGAATTATGGAAATTGATCGGTGAAATCACTCACGTAACGCAAGCGCACGTATCGCTCAAGTAGTATAAAATGTATCGATCCCACGAGGACATAATACCTTAGCTATCAATTTATGACGTTAAATATTTACAAGTACCTAATAGATTGGTTTGTTGATTGGATGATGATTTTTGCTAAAACAAGTAAATAAAACAGTGCGAAAGTAAATTAAAGGAAAATTCAATATTATAAAATTATCTAGGGTTGTGAATCCTTCCAATATCTTTTAAACATGAAGTGGTTATCTCATTTTTTTTGTAATATATCGGTTTATTAACCTGGAACACGAAAATATACAAAAGCCTCTGTCGATGGTCAGATGCAAACACTCAAATAACCCAATTAATCATATGTCTATGTTAACCAAGTTACCTGAATTCATTCAGAATAAATTCCAATTGTGGCTACCCCTGCCCCGACAGGTATATCTATATCCTGTAAGGAAATCTACCTAAGGGTTACCATGCCCCGAGCTGAGATCGTGAGCTATGAGTCTAAGGCTAAAACGTAAAATTCCTTCGTCAAGTTTATTTTAAGTTTACCATATCAATCTTATTAATGGCCAGTTAACAAGAAGCATTAAGGTTAAGACTCAATAAATAAACCTTTATATTACCCAAGACATAAAATAACCAACTTTATAAACCGGTGATATTGGAATTCATTACACCCCTAGATTATGTATTTAGCTACGACACATACCTAGGATTACTAAAAACTTAATTAAACAAAACATCATAAAAAATAACTTGAAAATAAATAAAAGTAAAATTACAATTATGAAAGAAAATGCTGGGGTTAAATGATCCACTTTTAATATTTCAAAATTAGAAATCTCCCTTATTGTCAATGTTTACCGATTAATTAATTATATTTAACCAGACCATAAAGGCGAAAATTCCTTTTGTCTCAATTAGTCCAACCGACCATATAGGCGGTAACAAGGTTATTACCTAAACCGACCATATAGGCGGAAACTACGTCTGGAATGTAAAACCGACCATATAAGTGGTAAATAAGGTTGTCACCTAAACCAGCCATATAGGCGGTAACTAATTAATCCAAATTTTAATTAAAATAAGGGAGATTAATCTAATTTATTATATTAAAAGTATTACATTGTCACCCCAGCAGAATGAGATTACCTGCTCATGCTGTAAATGAAAACAAACAAAATTTTATTAATTAAATAAAAAGAAAATACAAGAAAACTTAAATAAATATACAAGACACTTTCCTTTATTTTTTCATGGAGAAATTCCTCCAAAGAAAGCATGAAAAATTTACAAAGTTTAGCTTGGTATTTATAGGCAAATCTAAAGGCTTCCACCAATTGCTCCACCAAACATGACACCAAACATGGAATCAAACATGGCACCAAATCCTCCACCAAACATGCATGACAGTTTGACAATTTACATTTTTTTTTATTTTTTTGTATTTATTTATTTTTTTGAAAATGACTTTAATAATTACACATAACACACTTACGGATATTTTATCAATTTCGGTCATGAAAACTTCAGAATTCGAAAAGATTATGAACGTCAACGTTGTATATCTTTGAGTCCTCTTTAATCTGGAACTTGAATCACCTCAATTCGTTATCGGAGTAGAAAGTTATGGCCAAAATACAAAATTTGCGCAAAACTAAAATTTCTGAAATTGTACTTCGTTAGAATGTCATTTCAAGTTTCCAACCTCCAAAATCCAAATGTAAAGTCCAATTTTTGCCTTTATTTGTTCCACATTTCGTCCTGATTGATTCAATTAAGTCCTGATTTTATTTTATCTATAAAATAAACTAAAACACATCAAAACGTTCATAAAACTCGAGAAATTATACAAAAAATTAAGAAAATGGGAGGTAAATATTGATATATTTTCCGCTCATCACACCCCAAACCTAAAATTTTGCTATTCCTCGAGCAAAATAATAAAATATAATATAATGAATAATTAAAATTAAACTAAGCCACTTTCGTAGGGATCACAGTTGCATTTAGCGTATGCAACAAGCCTTTAAACCCCTAGGTGTCCCTAGTGGACAAGTTGTAGTCTCGTGAGGGCTTACATCAACGATACCCACAAACTTCAATCTAATGCACACAAAAGCAAAAAACAAGAGAAAAAAGAATAAACAAGTTAGTGACTGAACAAGTGAAACTTCTTATCCAAGTTAGTAGTTGTTTTCTTTCTTTCTAAATTACCAAATAAGTAAATTTTCCGATTATTTTTACCATTCTCCATATAC
Source organism: Zanthoxylum bungeanum (assembly GCA_019454045.1). Taxonomy (NCBI): domain Eukaryota; kingdom Viridiplantae; phylum Streptophyta; class Magnoliopsida; order Sapindales; family Rutaceae; genus Zanthoxylum; species Zanthoxylum bungeanum. The sequence continues at coordinate 9,318 of SKCR01003716.1, forward strand.
ACAACCAACAAGGTATTAATCAGCTCATTGTGCCCACAATATTCATAAGTATAGTTGAAAAGAGAGTAATATTTTTGTCCTAAAGTTATATCAGAATTCACACCTTTTTTTGGCAATGGATTTTTATTTTTTTTATTTTTTTTTTTATAACATCTTCAATCCATGTAGCGAGCTTTGGGCCAGTGACTCCCAAACCAGTTGGCTTTAGGGCACTAGGTGTTAAAACACCCTTACAGACTTAATTACTCGGATTTCAGATATCTTTTTTTTACAACATCTTCAATCCATGTAGCGAGCTTTAAGCCAGTGACTCCCAAGTCAGTTGGCTTTAAGGTACTAGGTGTTAAGACACCCTTACAGACTTAATTACTCATATTTCAGATATCTTTTTTTTACAACATCTTTAATCCATGTAGTGAGCTTTGGGCCAGTGACTCCCAAGCCAGTTGGCTTTAGGGCACTAGGTGTTAAAACACCTCTACGGACTTAATTACTCGGATCTCAGATGTGTTTTTTTTTCCATTGTTTTTTTAGATGATTCCTCCAATTAAACTAGAGCACTGAATATTACAAACTTTTCACTTACAACTCATGGTCGTATGTTACCATGTATATTGATTATACCTGTCAACTGAGCGTACGAAGATCCAATTTAATCAGTATTATGGAGAATTCAAAAATTAAATAATTTAAAAGGAAATAAACAAAAATTAACTTGTTACGAAATATGATGAGATACGTCTCAGGAGTGGAAATTCCTTACACAGCTATCTCACAACAATTTCACCTGATTAGTCAAGTTAAAAACACAAAAACACAAAAAAAAAAAAATTAAATTTTTTTCTAAATATTTTTGTTTTGAATTTTTTAAAAATTTTTGACTAAAAATTGAAAAATAAAAACAAGATACTAGTCAACTATTCCCCTCCCACATACCTAAATGAGATATTGTCCTCAATGTCTTAAAAAGTAGAAGAAGAGTTTAGAAACAATACCTGGTTAGCTGAAAATCTACATCTAAAAAGAAAATTAAAGGTTAAGATCTAGATTTATCCGACGCTTCTTACCACTATCATTATCGGACCAGATTATCTTGGAAAGGATAGGGTCAATTTGTGGTTCAAAAGCTAAAATTTGGTCAATTAAATCATTGACATTTCTGGCAGTGAAGATGATTTCTTTTACAGGTCTTGATATGAACCCATTTCTCCGGACATCATCAAGAAACACACAAAGAAAATCATAAAATCCATCTGTGTTAAACAGTCCAATCGGTTTATGGTGTATGTTCAGGTTCGCCCAAGATAGTACTGTAAAAATTTCCTCCATCGTACCTAAGCCACCTAGCAAAGCAATAAAAGCATCAGCATGATTAATCATTTCAACCAGTCATTCAGACATACCTGGCACGATAAGTTCCTCTCTGTTTGATGGTCCTATCAGATTCGCCTCTACCAAAGGTTTTGGGATGATTCCCAGAACTTGACTACCTCTTTCCTGTACGGCCCTTGAAACGTACCTCATTAGTCCAAGATTGCCACCACCATATATTAGGTGTATATTCCTTTTAGCTATGACTCGACCCAATTCCTGTGCTGCCGCTACGAATTCTGGTTTAGAACCATCACTAGTACCGCAAAACTCACAAATGTTTACAACTCGTCTTCTTGAAGTTGCTTCCATTTTTTTATGTATTTTTTTCTCAAGTCTGGATGCCTTCAAGAGTGCAATGATGAGTTGAATTTATAGAACCTGAAAAAGGGTAAGTAATAATAGCACTAGTACCTGCTAAATGACAATTATTAGCTAAATAGTAAAATATATCGTAAAAGTCAAAAAGTCTGGATCCTGTCGGAAAATAAAAGAAAATAACAAAACAAATCACAATTATTAGTTAGAGGCAAATAGATAATAATATTTACAAGAAGTAACCGCTTGAATGACGTCTATGCGTCAGAGACAAGTTTTCCATCCAATTTTCTTATAATTTTGCAAACAGGGTCTTTTAAAGCAGATTCCCGAGACTTAAATGTTGTCTTTCTTTTTGAAATTGTTCATATAACATGTGAATTGCGTGATGCACATATCCACTGGGATACGTCTCAAGAGTCAATGATATGTCATCCAAAGACTCATTTCTTAAGCCATCCCTAATGAATTTAATTTTATCTTCACGGTTATCAGACACCATTCCTAAAGAACGACAACGAGTATTACATGTCATGCGTGCACATAGACCCGGCCGGCGGTTCCCGAACCGGCCAGTTTCCGGTTCCATAAGTGTGGAACCGGAACCTTGAACCGACCGGTTCGGTTCCGGTTCCGGTTTGGTTCCGAACCTTTTTTTTTCTTTCATAAATTCGAAAATAAATTAAAATAAATGAGATTAATTTTATAAATAAATAAAATTATTACATTGAAGAGCTTGAGCTTAAATTTTTAAAAATTTAAGTTGCCTACGTATCCTCCAGGGGTACAGGAATCAAAGCTCACGTAGTTCCATTACAATTTTAAGATATTGTAAACAAATTTAAGTTGCCATTTTTCGTTTAAGAAATAAGTAAGAAAAAAAAAATTGACTAATTGCGAATGATAATAACTAATTGAATTGAGATTGAAAATAAGAGAATTGTAGGAAATGAGAGAGTTGAGAATTTGGTGTGTTGAAATAATGAAAAATGAATCATATTTATAGAGTCTTAGAATTTTTTTGATACAAAAAATGCCATTAAATATAACCGTTTTATTACCGTTATTAGAGATATAATAGTAATTTATAATTTTTTTTATAACAGTTTTTTTCCCCAACAGCTAGTAGTCGTTGGGGGTTTAGGGTTCATGTTGGAACCCTACGGTTCCAACCGGAACCGTAGAATCGGTGGAACAGTAAGGTTCCACCGGTTCGGATTGGGGTCGAACCCCAGCCGAACCGGTCGGCCACGGTTCCGGTTTCGAAACCGGAACCTTCCGGTTCCAACCGGTTCGGTTCCGGTTCCGAACCGGAAACGTGGCCGGGTCTACGTGCATATTTATAGCAAACACCTAGTCTTTTAGCTCTTTTTTTCTTAGCATATGTGTTTCTTCCTAAACCACCTGCCAATCAGACCCGTGCTTCAATTAACCAACGAATATCATTAGGAATACCTTTGATCACCAGAAGTCTCATTTTTTCCATGCGAGCTTTGTAGACTTTCATCAGAGAGTTTTGAGGGAGAGAAGGAAATTGCTTGTGAAGATTTGCGAGAACGTCTTCCATCCTGTCTGTGACTTAACCTACAAAATTAAACACACAAAAATAAAACACACCAAATCTGAATATATACACAAATTGCATGGGTTGCCTCCCTACTAGCGCTAAGTTTAACGTCATCAGCTAGACATGACTGCTTGAACGTTAAGCTGGATCTGAAAGTGTGACACTTTCTTTTTATCGTTCAAATGATTCTCCCCAATAGTGTTTGACACGCTTGCTTTTAACCCTGAATGTTTTATTAGAGTTGGGATCATGTAACTCAACTATTATATCTGATTAAACTTGAGTGATTAAGAATGGACCTGACCACTGTGATTTTAACCTCCCAGTGAAAAATTTCAACCTTGATTTGCTGAACAATACCCGTTGCCTCGGTTCCAGTTGTATGCGCACTAACTTCTCATCATGTTTATTCTTGGCATTTTCTTTGTACATTTTGGGATTCTTAAAAGGCTGTATGTGAAATTCCTCTAATTCGTTGAGTTGGTGGAGCATTTTCTCTTTATTTGCTTGTAGATCAAGATTTAACTTCTTCAGTGCGCAACACGCTTTATCTTCAAGCTTCACAGGCAGATGACATGCTTTAAGTTTGCCAGTTGAGCTTTGCATTTCGTCAGAGTTCTGGATGGTACTATCTATCACATCAAGTCTGAAACATTCCTCCTTCTTTTCATCATTCGGGAACTCCATGGCATTGAAAACATTGAATTTTACTTCTTAGTCCTGCACTCTCATGGTTAATTCTCCTTTTTGTACATCAATAATGGTTCGACCTGTAGCCAAGAATGGTCTCCCGAGGATGATGGGCACGTCTCTGTATTCCTTCATATCAAGGATAATAAAGTCTGCTGGGAGAATGAGTTTGTCGACTTTGACCAACACATCTTCAACTACACCTCTCGGAAATGTGAGCGATCCATCAGCAAGTTGCAAAGAGACTGAGGTGGGCATTGTTTCTCTAATTTGTAGTTTCCTGTAAATGGAAAAAGGCATCAAGTTAACACTAGCACCTAAATCACATAGAGCCTTACCGAAGTTATGTTCTCCTATGATGCAATGGATGGTGAAACTGCCAGGATCTTTAAACTTTGGGGGAAGCTTCCTCTGAATGATGGTGCTGTATTCTTCTGTCAATGCTACCGTCTCGTAGTCTCCCAATCTCCGCTTTCGTGAAAGAATGTCTTTTACGAATTTGACATAGCTGGACATTTTTTCCAATGCTTCTGCAAATGGAATGTTGATATGCAGCTTTTTGAAGATCTACAGGAATCGAGCAAATTGTTTATCCATTTTATTTATCTGGAGACGCTGTGGAAAAGGTGGAGGTGGAGTGAATCTTTCTCGATCATTTTTTTGCTTCTTTTTCCTCCATCTGCGGTTTAGCTTCGCTGCTTTCTTTTGGAGCTTCCTTAGTGGATTCCTTGATTCCATCATTTTTGTTGATTTCAGTATCGCTTTTCAAAGTGACGGCATGACATTGCTCATTCTCCATATTCCTTGGATTTAGTTCTGTGTTGCTAGGAATGGTACCTTGCGGTCTGTAACTCTGGGCATGGGCCAGTTGTCCCATTTGATTCTCCAGTGTTTTCAAAGATGCTGCTTGACTTTGAATTAATGCTGATTGAGATTGGAACAAAGCATCATATTTGTCCGCTTGAGAGTCGTATTTTGCTTCTAACTTTTTCAAGTGGGCCAACACTTCTGTTATTCTTGGTTCTTTTTCATACTTCTGGCCTTTATTTTGCTATTTAGATTAATCTCCCTTAAATATAATATATTCACTATTTAAAATTTGACTTAAAAAAAGATACCGCTATATTGGTCGGTTGGTAATTCATTTTAATCTGGTTTAAACCTGACTAATCAAGGATACCGCCAGATTGGTCGGTTGGTAATTAAATTTTCTTACCGCCTATAGGGCAGGTTTATTTTGGTTCCGCCTTTATGGCTGGTTGGACTTAATTTGACTTAATCAGGTTACCGCCTATATGGACGGTTGGTAAAATAATCACAAGTTAATATATTATATTAAGGGAGATATCTAAATAGTAAATAGTAAAAGTTGATCCTTTTACCTTATAATTTTATTTTATTGTAATTTACTTTTCAGCTTTTACTTTACCGCAATTACTTTTCAGCATTTTTACTTTATGTCTTTTACTTTTAAGTTTTTACTAGCCCTAGTTATGTGTTAGTTATCTGGGGTTGTGATGAATTCTAATATCACCGGTTTATAAGGGGTTATTTTATAGTTTGGGTAATTTTAAGGTTTACTTATTAAGTCTTAATCTTAATGTTTCTTGTTGTCTGATCACCAATAAGATTGATGTGGTAAATCTAAAATAAACTTGACAAAGGAATTTTAGGTTTCAGCCTTAGACTTAATAGCCCATGATCTTCCTTGAGGATATATAACCATTTAATAGATTCCCTTACAGGATAGACATATACCTGTCGGGCGGGGGTAGCCATAATTGGAACTTAAACTTAATGAATCTAGATAATTTGGTTGACATAGACATATGGTTCAATTGGGTTAAACTGGGTATTTGCGTCTGACCATCGACAGAGGTTTTCGCATAATTTCGTGTTCCAGGTAAACCGATTTATTACACAAACATAAAATAATCACTTCATCTTTTAAAAGATATTAGAAAGATTCACAACCATAGATCTTTGAGTCTTTTGTTATTTTCCTTAGTATTTTCTTTTGTTTATTTTAATTAAGGAAAACCACATTCAACCAACCAATCAAACAATCATTCTCTTCTCCATTTAATTATATATTTGTAAATAAATAGATTCAATAATTAATAACAACAGTAGGAATTAAGTCCTTGTGGGATCGATATTTTTATACTACTTGAACGATATGTGCGCTTGCGTTATACGTGTGTGTTTACGCCGGTCAAGTAGTGTAGTGTGATCTTGGATCCTCCTTTTATGCCATGACACTTCTATTTTATAGGCCATTCTGACGTGGGGTCATTTTAATCTCTTCTTCTCGTTGGATGTGTTAATGATGAGGTTTATGACTGTAACTGTCGATTTAATGGAGTTCATTACTGAAGGCGTTTTCCCAATCTAATTACTCATGAATCCGTTGGCCTTCATGAACTGTTAAATCCGTGATGATGGGCTCTGGGCTGGTTTGGCCTCTCGGCCCAAAGCTGATTTCTCAAACTAGATCTGATGGTGGGCATCGGGGCTTTGGTTTCGTGATTGGCCTAAAGGCGGAATGACGGTTATGCCCGTGAACCCAAATTTGGCCCGTTCAGTTCCATATCTCATTCATGGATTTTAGATTCTGCTGCAACCTCACATATTTGTATGTCTCCGCAGATTCTAAAGAGTAAGAGGTTACTTAAGGAAGGAGAAGTGGTCCTGAAAGTTGGGAATGGAGAACTTGTCTCTGCAACCAGCGTATGGGCGTGTCAACTTCCTATGCCGTCAAGATATTTAATTTTATTAGATAAAGTTTTATATTTTCCTAGTGCAATAAGGAATATTGTTTCCATTCCAGTATTGACAAAATGTAATTATGAATTTCATTTTATCAATGAGAAATGCAATAATTATTATCTGAATAAATTTGTTGGTGTTGCACTAAAAGTAAATGGATTGTATGTCTTGCAAATGAATGAGAACCACAACAAAGAATTAAATAACAATAACAATAAAAAACCAAGAGATAATCCTAATTCAAGATTCCTTTGGCACTTAAGATTAGGTCATATTGGAGAGAAAAGAATTGCACAATTGGAGAAGGAAGACTTACTTCCTTCATTAGGTTTAGAACCTTATCCAACTTGTGAATCATGTCTCAAAGAAAAAAATGACCAAATCACCTTTTGTAGGACAAAATGAAAGAGCCAAAGAAACCTTGGAACTCATACATACTGATGTATGCGGCCCACATAGTATAGTGGCCAAAGGTGGTTTTCAATACTTCGTTACTTTCACTGATGATTGTTTAAGATTTGGGTATTTATACCTAATGAAACATAAGTCAGAAACTTTTGAAAAGTTCAAAGAGTATACGAATGAAGTAGAAAACCAATTAGGAAAAAGTATTAAAAATCTACGATCTGATCGTGGAGGAGAATACTTAAGTACCGAATTTCAAGATTATCTCAAGGAACATGGAATAGTGTCACAGGTAACACCTCCTTACACACCTCAGCATAACAGTGTCTCTGAAAGGAGAAATCGTACCCTATGGGATTTGGTACGTTCCATGATGAGTTTTGTTGATATACCGACGTCATTTTGGGGATATGCTCTCTAAACAACCTTGCATGTTCTAAATAGAGTTCCGACCAAATCCGCTCTCAAAACCCCATATGAGATATGGTATGGGAAATGTCTTAATTTAGGATATTTGAAGATTTGAGGTAGTCCAGCTTATGTAAGGAAAGTCATTACAGAAAAGCTATTCTCAAGATCTGAAAAAGCTCAATTCATAGGATATCCCAATGATTCGATGAGATACTACTTCTACATTTCCTCTGATCACAAGATAGTGGTTAGTAGGAATGCTATCTTCCTTGAGGACCGTTTGGTTCAAGAGGGAAGTACTGGGAAAAAAATGGACCTAGTTGAGGAAGTCTCTCAAGAAGAGGATTCTGGAAAACGAATTGACACACCTCAGAAGGAACCAGAACAAGTAGAACAAGAAGCACCTCAAGAAACACAATCACTTCGTAGATCACTTAGGGAATCTCGCATGCCACTGAGATATACCCTAGTCAATCAACAAGATTTTGAATCTTTTATGATTGGTGAAGCGGTTCATGTTGATGACCCAAGAAACTACGAAGAAGCAATGTCAGACATTGACTCTTCTAGATGGCTTGAAGCTATGAATTCTGAAATGGAATCCATGTATTCCAATCAAGTATGGACACTACTTGATCCTCCTGAAGGAATTGGTCTTATTGGTGTAAATGGGTCTTCAAGAGAAAGATTGGAAAAAATGGAAAAGTAGAGACTTATAAAGCTAGACTAGTGGCAAAAGGCTATAAAGCTAGACTAGTGGCAAAAGGCTATACTCAGAAACAATGAGTTGATTATAATGAGACCTTCTCGCCAGTAGCTATGCTAAAATCCATTAGAATTATCTTAGCTATCGCAGCTTACTATGACTATGAGATTTGGCAAATGGATGTAAAAACAGCTTTTCTAAATGGATTTCTGGAGGAAGAAATTTATATGAAACAACCAGAAGGTTTTATATCTAAATGTGATAGTCATAAAGTATGTAAGTTACAAAGATCTATATATGGTCTAAAGCAAGCATCTAGGAGTTGGAATCTACGATTTGATGATGCGATCAAAACGTTTGGTTTCATCAAAAATGTGGATGAGCCCTTGTTTACAAAAAGGTCAGTGGGAGCGCCATAACGTTCTTAATATTATATGTGGATGACTTATTACTATTGGGAAATGATGTCGCTATGATGACTTCAGTCAAAGTATGGTTATCCAAAACATTCTCAATGAAAGACTTGGGAGAAGCAACCTACATTTTTGGCATAAGAATCTATAGAGATAGATCAAGAAGAATGATTGGTTTGTCCCAAAGTTTGTACATAGAAAAGGTGCTCAAGAGATTCAATATGTTGGACTCTAATAGAGGTTTGTTGCATTGTAGGAATGGAATTCATCTATCTAGATCGATGAGTCTCAAAAACCTAAAGAAAGAGCACGCATGAGTCAAGTACCATATGCTTCTGCTATAGGTAGTCTCATGTATGCCATGCTATGTACAAGACCGGATATCGCATTTTCTGTTAGTATAATGAGCAGATTCCAGTCCGATCCATGAGAAAATCATTGGATAGCAGTCAAGGCAATCCTCAAGTATTTAAGAAGAACTAAGGATATGATACTGACTTACGGATCACCAGAACTGAAAGTGGAAGGGTTTACGGACTCGGACTTTATACAGACACTGATGATTATAAGTCAACCTCTGAATTCGTGTTCTTATGTAATGGAGGAGCAATCAGTTGGAAGAGCGCCAATCAATCCACTATTACGGACTCCACTACTGAGGTAGAATACATAGCAGCTTCAGAAGCTGCGAAAGAAGCAGTTTGGATAAAGAAGTTCGTTACAGAGCTAGGTGTGGTTCCAACCATTGAAGGAGCGTTCCCTTTGAACCGCGACAACAATGGGGCTATAGCACATGCCAATGAACCAAGGTCGCACCAGAAATCCAAGCACATTCAAAGAAAGTATCACATACTAAGAGAGTATGTTGGAGATGGGTAGATAGCCATTCAGAAAACACCTTCAGCTGATAATGTGGCTGATCCACTCACAAAGCCAATGAGCCAAGAACAAATGAAGCGTCATCTTGAGAAGATGGGCATTGGGTATCATAACAACTGGCTTTAGTGCAAGTGGGAGTTTGTTAGAGTGTATGCCCTAAAACCAGTTATGGATGTAATGGTTTAAGGCATATTGTTTGTAATATAGTTTATTATTTATTAATAAAAGATATTTGTTTACTACACATTATTACATCCATATTTTATGTGTATGTCCCGAGACATTATGATAGATGAGTATCGTTAATCCAAAAAGACGTTTCCGATTATGAGAGTCAATGATATTTATATATGTCTCAAATTAAGTTCTTGGTAAAATGTGATTGTTATACATGACAATAATATATCACTTGACCAATATTGTTGTGTGTCACCTAGATTGACATATGATGTTAATAAGAAGGATGATGAGTCTCATATCATAAGGACACAGACAATAGATGTTTCATTAGTAGAATGAAATATTGAATACGACCACAGAAACGTAAGATCACATGGTAATATTATCTAAGGTCATTGATCTTCGTAATAATACATTAGTGTCATCATATCCTCTGACCTGAGATCATATGATGACTTGTGCGATAATACTCTTGGTTCACTAGTATATCCTCATTCGACTATCCATGTCCTTTGAATAAATACTAGATGGCCTTGAGCGATTGACGTACGAAGTCACATATGCTTCAATATGGGATCCGATAGCTTTGATAATAAAAGAGATGTTTCAAGTAAACTCAAAGTTGTGGATATAAGTCTTTGGCCAAAGCAGTCGATATCTTAGAGATATCAAATCCACAAGATAAAGTTTAAAGATATGTCGAGTATAAGGATTTGACCTTACCATGATCCAGACTCGATAAGAAACATAAATATAGGAAGGATTGAGATGACATGTTCGAAGTGTATTCTAACAGGTTCATATGTTTTCCCATTTCATTCATCGACTAGGGGTCATGGCTTGCTGCTAGGCGATTACCCATGGTCTCTAGAATATCATAGAGATGAAATATTAAAGAGTTAATATTATTCCATTGCTACTCGATAATAAACCTAGGACAGTCGCACAATATAGTTCTCGTCTATGTTACAAATTCGAGGATGTTTATTAAAAGTTAATAAATGATTATTTTGGCATTTCCTAATTGGATTAGGATATTCAAGATATTTTGCCCAACAGAAGGTTAGTGATTTGGCTGGCGTGAGAGCTATGTTTAAGGGCGCCTGGGGAAATATGGTCGTTGTGGCAGCAATGGTAGTGACGATATCCTTGATACAGAAGAGGCTGAAGCATATGCCACTCTTTTCGGGGTTCAATGGGCATTGTAGGTCAATCTTACTCCAATAATCATTGAATCGGATACTCTAAATGTGGTTAATCTTAATACAGGATCAACCAATAATAGAAAAAAAATTGATTGGATAATTTCAAAAATTAAAGACGTTATTAGAGATTTTTTCCTGTTTCAAATCCAATTTAGACTGCAGGCATGTAATATAGCGGCTCATGATTTGGCCAATCTTACATGTAAGGGGGGTCAACGGCTTTTGGCGTGATGATTTTATTATTAAATACTATTTTGATTTTCCATATCTAGTATTGCATTCGGAAAAATTACAGAAATGATAGATGCTTATAAATTAATTTAAAAATAATAAAAGACAAGTAAAATTAATTATTTTTGTTTGGCGATTTTTGTGTGCGAAGAAGAAAGAGAAACGTGTAAGGTTCAAACCTCCTGAAACAAAGTCCCAGTAAGGTGTTTGATTAAGTGAATAAGTCTCCAAGGGGCGCAAGCACACAAATTACAGTCCTAAAAGTTATAGAAAACTAAAAGATAAAAAAAATGCTTGTTTCAGTCTTCATTTGATCGGGGTTTTCTCTCTGTCCGAGTGAGCTTTTATAGTGAAACTTATAAACTGCTTGGGCGGTCCCAGTATCTCCCTGCAGCTGATGGATCGTGCCTTCAACCGTTGGGCTGTGCGTCTCAACTGCTTGATCGTGAGTTGAGCTTTTATAGTGAAACTTGTAAACCGCTTGGGCGGTCCCAGTATCTCCTTGCAGTTGCTGGATCGTGCCTGTAACCGTTGAGCTGCGTGTCTCAACTGCTCGGTTGTGGAGGGAAAACCGTCCAACTGCTGCGATTGTGGAAGCAACTGCATCATGCATTTTCGTCATAACCGCTACTTCGGTCGTCTCGACTCTTCGTCGTTCTTCACTCCATCGTCATTCCTCCCTTCGTTCTTCCCTTCGTCTTAAGGCGATTTCGTTCCAGGGTGACTAGAATTTCCTCTGTCAACAATTGTCCCCCAAATTTACCTTGATTGAACTAGACGTGAAGATCAAGGTAAATTTTCGGTCTTCCATCGACGAAAAGGCGTATAGATCGGAATGATAGAAACTTGTATGGTCATTCCTCTTCGCCCTCGACCAGCCCATCACTCGGCTAATCCCTTAGTCCAGAGAATCTGTGGAATCAGGCTCTCTGCACTCCCCGCGTAGAGAAGCTGAGGCTAGCCACTGTCAACCAGCGTAACCCATCCGCAACCGGGAGGATGCAATACCTTCCACATAGAGGACCCTGGTCAGCTGTCGCTAACGGACATAGTCCATCCACACCATTACATTTCATTTCACACCTCACACCGTGTGGATGGCCGTTAGCTAATCTCTTTACATTCCATTTCACACTTCATCGAAGAGAAGCTTTCGCTTCTGATGGCCTTTGTTTCATGCAGATCTTTTCTTTTTCTTGACTTTCTTCTGCCTCTCATGATCTTTTCTTTTTCATCTTAGGGAGTCCGCTTGGTTACGGAGGGCCAAGCTGCGATATTTTGAGTAAGGTCGGCCCTTAATGGGCGGTTGGGAGACCCTGCAAGTTACTTCTTCAACCTTCCTCTTTTTATATACTCCTAAGTCATGATACTGTTTTCACATGAAGTGCTTTTTTTCCATGTGTTACCTGACCAATTGGGGGGGCTTCCTGCTCTAGGTCTGGTTTTTTTGCCGAAAGTAAGCCTGCGGCCTGATGGTTTCGTCATATCAATTTTGTCTTTACTGCTTTCCCAATAATGGAAACAGCTGGGGCTATGCCTCTAGAAGGTGTAGTATTGACATCTGTCCTTGACCAATCTTGGAGGTCGATGCTAAGATTTTGAGGTTCGGCCGATCTGTTGTAGGCCGATGCTGCAAGGTCGAGCGAGGTAAAACTCGGGATGGAACTCTTCGCTCTGTAACCAGTCGGGCTTCCTTTTAGAGTCCTTCGTGAACCTATAACTTCAGCAATGTGCGGCCCTTTCCTATACGTTTCATCATGAGGCCCATTTAAGAGCCATTTTTATGTCACTTCTGTGTTTCCTTCCGTCGCACGTCACTTTCGCAGCGAGTTGCATTCGAACACCTGTCTAGGGCAACCTTTCATCCTTTTTCGTTTTCCCGCCGCTTTTACTTCTCGACAACTCGTATTGCGACACATGTCTCAGGTTAGACCCTTCGTCTGTTACATAAGGATTCATCCCATTCTGGCCTTCACTTTACCTTCGACTTCCTCTGCAAACCCACTTTTATCGCATTCTCGACCTTCTGTTATCAATGGCTTCTTCATCCTTTACTCCCAAAACTAGCGCCTCAACCTTCGCCGATTATAAGATGGCGTTGGAATCTTCTTCCGTGGGCACCTTTGGCGTTCACACTCTTGATGAGAATTTTGGCTAGTGCGTTCTTGGCCCCATCTTCGTTGAAGATGACACTATTGCAACGACGTTGGCTCTCCAAAAACCACTGTGGTTGGTCTCGTCTGTGTGAACAAATCATTCAGCAGTCCCGCGGGGTACGGCTCGTCATTTTAAACCACAATGGTCGGGCTTTCAACTTCATTTAGAACTCTGGTCGGCCCATAATTCCCTTCGTACATGAAGTACTTGGCCGAATTTGTCTCTGCAGCGAAAGGCTTGTTGTCGGCATGCACTATCTCCACCTCGTCCCCCTGGTTCCAGAAAACTAGGCATTGATGAAGGGACGAAGGGATGCATCGGATGCCTTGTATCCAGTCTATTCCTAAGAGCATATTGTATGTTGTCGGTCCATCTATGACAAAAAATACTACTGTTTTCGTAATACTTCCCACTTGCAAGTCCAAAGGAATAACCCTTTTGGCCGTCGTCGCCCCTCCATTAAAGCCGGTAAGAACCACTTCCGTAGGGAGGAGGTCTTCTTCTGACTTTACCAAGCGTCCTAGCATCCTAACTGGTATTGCATTAATGGCCGCCTCATTATCAATCAACATTTTGGTGATATGTATCCCATTAGCCTTTGCTTTCACGTACAGCGGCCGCATATGCTTTGTCATTTGTGGTGGTGGCTTTGGGAATATCACCTTCCCTGACAGACCTATCTCCATTGCTTGATCGCCCTCATTGTTAGCTTGAGGTGATTTCTCTTCCATGTCCCATCCAGATGGTAGCAACGTGGCTGGTGCACCTTGAGAGACGTTATTGACGGCCAATCTCCATTTTTTGGCTATGGTGATGGTCCGTTTTACCTTAGGTGTCCCATACAAAACATGTAATGGATATCGTCCCAAATCTTCTCCCAACGTCCCGACTGCAGGATTGTCGGCCTCATACAATTCTTTGAGAAGCCGATTTTATGAAATTTCATTTTTCCTTGCTTCGGTTTTGATGTCTATTTCTTCTTCTATGTCGGTCATTTCCTCATCCGAAGCCTCCCTATCTGTTATTGAGAGCGCTGCAAATTCTGTTTCGTTGCCCTCATAGACGTCCTCGCTTGTTCCAGCTTCTCCGCTGTTATCCCCCTCGAATTTCATAGGCAACAAGTAATGGTTGGCCACAACCGGTGGCATACTGCCGAACTGAATGACGATATAAGGTTCTTCGTCGTCTGTTTCGTCCCGCTTTTTCCTGTCAAACTTGGTGCGTTCATCGCCGCTCGTCACTGCTCCTTTTTTACTGTCACTCCCTTTTTTGCTTACTTATGATTTCTCCATGATGTGAGGGCTACGGCCCGTGGTGGCCTTTACTTCGCCTTGTTGGCGCATCATCCGGCCATAGTTTCTTTGATGTCGCCTTAACTGCGTCCTCGTCATTTCATCCACGGGGGAATAATTCATGCCTGGACGCTGTCCTGACAGTGGCCTTCGGTATGAATGTCATATATTGGGCCGATAAATTTTCGGCCTAAACGTTCTTACATTTTAGATGAAATTTGAATTTCCCCATAGAATCTTGGGGAGAAAGTCTGTGGCTGCCATGCTGCTGACTCTTTCTTTACGAACCTTTCACAAGTCTATTCTAACTCCCTCATCCATTCTATATTGTTCTTGCATCGAATACAAACATTCGGCTGTTCTCCATGCTCTGAAGGTGCCTTAATCCTTTCCAGAGCGCTTGGACGATGATGGTGCTGTCCTTCGTCTAGAACTAATTTGACCTTCGGCAGATTCATCTTGGTAAGGTCTGGGTTGATCATGTTCAATTCCACCGATTTTGGAAAAAAGGTTGTTATCCACTGCCATCTTTTTCTCGAACGTAATTCGTCCAGATTCTATGGCATCCTCTAAAATATTTCGAAAAACAAGATAATTATTAGTTGTATGAGACCATGCATTGTGCCACTTATAATATTTTTTACTACCGATTTGTTCGGCTGTTGGCAACGTATGTCGATCGCTCAAACTAATTTGTTTATCTTTATACAACTGGTCGAATATGGCATCCACTTTAGTGATATCAAAAGAGAAGTTCCTACTATTTTTATCGTTCTTTTCATTGGCTTGGGGCTCCGCCCACGTCTTACAAATGTAAGGCTTCCCCTTAACCAATTCGGCCAACATAAGTCGGCCGATTCGACGTCTATTTCGCCCATTTCATAATCAATGTTTCTATAATACGTCCCTTTACTCGAATTTTTTATTTGCTCATCTTCTCGTAATAACCGCTCATAACGCACCACACTAGTGGTGAGTTGGGGAAGGTCCCAAAATTCTCGATCCTGAAATTTATTTTTAGATCGAGATTGAGGCAACCTTGAGCGATTCTCATAAATTCCTTTTCGGGCAGAGACACGTAACATCGGCCTCAGGCTACCTTAAACCGCTGTAAAAATGTCTCGGCCCACTCTCCTGGCAATTGTCTTAGGTTTGCCAAATCGGCCAAGGCTACTTCAGATTCGGCCTTATAAAATTGCACATGGAACAATTGTTCCATTTGCTGCCAACTTTCTACCGAATTGGCCGGCAGACTGACATACCAGGAGAAAGCTACTCCTGACAATGAGCCGTGAAATAACCTCAATTTGTGGAAATCATTGACTTCCCCACACTGAAGGGTAAATCGCCCCATGTGTTCCATGGTAGAAACCTCCCCAGACCCCGTAAATAGGGAAAAATCTGGTATCTTGTATTTTCGAGGCCACAGATAAGCCACATCGATCCAATCAGGATACAGCTTCCGATATCTTGGCCGAATTGGCCGTATGCCTAGACCGAATTGGTCTTGAATGATCTCGGTCATTTGTTCCCTTAATATATCGTTGCCATTAAATGGCACGGCTATGGGCGGCGGCTGCGGTCCTCTCAAAAGTGGGACATAATCGTGATTCTGCCCCTGAGAAGCCTGGATGCCTTGAGGCAACACAACTTCATGTTGTGCCATGCTTGGCCCTTGGTGCATATTTGGCCCTAATTCTAGGCCATTGCCCCCAGGACTTATTCCTCCCCTGAGAACCGTAAGGATGTTGGTCCCTTGCGCAGGAACATTACTAGGACCAGCCTCCTGACTGCTTGGTGCAGGGAGGGGCGTGGTCAACGGCAGCGCCTTCCCGCCGTTCACACATTTGGCCATTAATTCATTTAACGAGCTTAGATGTTTGGCCATATTTTAGTAATGTGAGTTGCTAGTTGATACGATTTTGTCTATGACATGCGCATTTTGAAGCCTAACCTGTTTGACAACATCATGCGTGAATTCACCGAACAACGCGTGTATCGCGTTAGGGCCGAGCTCCCTCATAGGTTCGTATCGACTAGCGTCTGCCAGACCCTCGAAATGACCGACTACGGCTGGAACGTGGGGCTGGTTGGTTTGCTCCAGTCCTCCTTCCTCCGCACTCGAGCCAGTTTGAGCGTTTCTTTTCGGAGGCATCTCCACTATTTACACCAATTCTCCCACCGTGGTCGCCAAAAACTGTTTGCGCGATTTTTGTGCGCGAAGAAGAAAGAGAAACGTGTAAGGTTCAAACCTCCTGAGACAAAGTCCCAGGAAGGGGTGTTTGATTAAGTGAATAAGCCTCCAAGGGGCGCAAGCACACAAATTACAGTCCTAAAAGTTATAGAAAACTAAAAGATAAAAAAAATGCTCGTTTGAGTCTTCATTTAATCGGGGTTTTCTCTCTGTCCGAGTGAGCTTTTATAGTGAAACTTGTAAACTACTTGGGCGGTCCCAGTATTTCCCTACAGCTGCTGGATCGTGCCTTCAACCTTGGGATGTGCGTCTCAACTGCTTGATCGTGGGTTGAGCTTTTATAGTGAAACTTGTAAACCGCTTGGGCGGTCCCAGTATCTCCCTGCAGATGCTGGATCGTGCCTGTAACCGTTGAGCTGCGTGTCTTAACTGCTCGGTTGTGGAGGGAAAACCGTCAAACTGCTGCGATTGTGGAAGCAACTGCATCATGCATTTTCGTCCTAACCGCTACTTCGGTCGTCTCGACTCTTCGTCGCTCTTCGCTCCATCGTCCTTCCTCCCTTCGTTCTTCCCTTCGTCTTAGGGCGATTTCGTTCCAGGATGACTAGAATTTCCTCTGTCAACAATTTTTAATTATTTATTATTTATTTTTTAACGTTTTTAAACCAATCGTTGTGCGTAAAATTAATGGCTCAAAAT
>SKCR01003717.1:0-26970 GCA_019454045.1 Zanthoxylum bungeanum
GGGCCCCGCTTAACTGGAATCATTAAGCTTGTTGAGCCAAAGCCAAGGCTTAGTTGATTCAGAGGAAAAGGTTAGGAAAATATATTGGATATATTGACATATACATTGTATATATGTTTCGGACTTGGAGGTCCACCTACCAGATCTAGGAATTGGATGAGATCCAATTGATCTTAGAGATCTACCTATATAAATATAATACAACTTGTTGGCCAAAGTCAAGGTTGTGTGTTATTTAACGGGATCCTAGCCCACAAGGAAACTAGATTTCCCGAGTAATCAACAGAGGGTTAGAGGCTCGCCGAAAAATGTGGGGGAGGCAAGTATGGAATTTGCAATTTCGTTCGAATACTTGGCATTACGCGCTTTTAAATTATTTCATCATTTTATATATTTATTATTTGGACTAATATTTTATTATTTTCTTGTAACAGTTGGACTGTACCCAAAATCGTTAATTGAATAGTTAGACTATTGCAAATTAAATGACTGGAAAGATCGGGGTTAGAGACATTATCATGGGCGAAAAATGTCTTTAATGGTGTGAACTTTCCTGACTGGGATATGAACCTCAGGATTATCCTAGGGGCTGAGAGGATGCTCTATACGATAGAGAGACCTCTCGGGCCTATGCCCGGAAATGAGCAGCCGCTTGAGCTTGAGCTTTGGAAGACTCATAGCGATGACAACTCAACTGCTCAATCTGTCATGCTCGATGCGATGACCCCTCAATTTCGTCGCCAAAACAAGGGATTTGATCCTTATACTATGATGGCAAAATTGAAGGACCTTCATCGATCTAACTTTAGATCGCAAATATATGAATTGCAGAAGAAGCTCTTTCGTTCTCGAATGTCAGAGGGTAGATTTGTCGAGCACCATGTGTCGCAGATGATTGCTGACATTGAAAAACTGGGTCAGCTAGGCATAACCTTTGAGGTTGAGACTTCTATAGATTTGATCTTGCAGTCTCTTCCTGACAGCTGGAGCGGGTTCATTATGAACTACAATATGATGAACCAAGACCATACTCTTGGAGAGCTGATGGCAATGCTGCATGAAGCAGAAAAAGAGCTATTGAAGGGCAAAAAATACGAGGCGCACTTCGCTTCAACATCTCTCTCCCAAGGCTTGGCCGAAGGCTACTGGAGGTGTAAAGAAGAAGAAGAAGAAGAAGGGCAAGGCCAAATCGTCAAAGTCTTCTGGGAAGGCAAAAGACAAATACCAAGATGTATACCTGCAGTATGGCAAACGGGGTCACTGGAAGCGTGACTGCCGTGAGTACAAGGCGCACATGAAGGAAATCAAAGCGGGCAATGCATCGGCTTCATGTATGTTTGTTATAGAAATAAACATGTCTACTTCTAGTTTTAAAAATTGGATTTTTGATTCTAGTTGTGGTACTCATATATGTACTGATGTGCAGGATCTGTAGATTAGTAGGAGACTGGCCTCAGGGGAGATTGATCTACGAGTTGGAAACGGGACCAAGGTCGCTGTTTTGGCTGTAGGGACTTATATTTTGGAACTGCCATCGAGGCATGTACTAAACTTATCAGACTGTTATTATGTACCTAGTTTGACTAGGAATATTATATCTGTATCTTATTAGCCCAATGTGGGTATACTTTTGTTCTTAGAAACACTGGGTGTTTTATGTATAAAAATGATATGGAGATATGCAGTGCTGATGTGAATAATGGTCTTTATATTTTGAATATGAATCAATCTCAAACATATAATGTAACAAACAAAGGCTTAAACTAAGTAACAAAGATGAAACTTATATGTGGCATTGTCGTCTGGGACACATTAACAAGACTCGCATATCCATACTTTCGAAGAGTGGGTACTTAGACATATTTGATCCAAATTCATATGACGTCTGTGAATCTTGTTTATTAGGCAAAAAGGCTAAAACACATTTTAGTGGTAAAGGTGCACGTGCCACCGAATTGTTAGCCCTCGTTCATAGTGACGTATGTGGCCCATGTCTAGCCAGGCTAGATGTGGATATGAATACTTCGCAACCTTTACGGATGATGCATCGCGTTATGGTTATGTGTATCTTATGAGACACAAGTCGGAACTTTTGAGAAATTCAAAGAGTTTCAACACGAAGTAGAAAAAAAGACCGGTAAAAGTATTAAAACATTACGGTCGGACCGTGCTGGAGAATACTTGAGCAATGAGTTTCTCGATTACTTGAAAGAGTATGGTATTCTTTCATAGTGGACTCCTCCCGGAACACCTCAATTAAACTGTGTGTCCGAACGGAGAAACCGAACTTTGTTGGACATGGTAAGATCGATGATGAGTCGCACTGAGCTACTTATTTCCTTCTGGGGATATGCATTGAACAATGCAATACTTATTCGAATAAGGTTCCGTTAAAGTCTGTTCAACAGACTCCGTATGAAATATGGACAGGAAAGAAACCAGGTTTCTCATTCCTGAAGATTTGGGGTTGCTGGGAATACGTTAAACGTTTGGATGGTACCAAACTTGAACCCAAATCGGATAAGTGTCTATTTGTAGGTTATCCTAGGGAAACCAAAGGATATTACTTCTACAACCCACAAGAGAACAAAGTATTTGTTGCTCTACATGCGGTTTTCCTTGAGAGGGAATTCCTAAATGCAGTGGCTAGTGGGAGGAAAGTAGAACTCTATGAAAATCGGAGTGATACTTTTCCTGGCACCGATTCCTTAATGAAACATTAACAGTTCATCATGGATGAGACTGTACCATAATCTTCGAATACACAAGAACCGCTTAGATCAAAGAGAGTCAAAAAATAACCTGAGAGGTACGAGTTTCTGATCTCACCTCATGTGGATATTAATCTTATTGAGGAAGACGAACCAGCTACGTATGAGGAATCGATACAAGGTATCGACTTCGGTTTATGGCAAGATGCCATGAAATCTGAAATGGATTCCATGTGCACCAACCAAGTTTGGACACTGGTTGATGCACCAGAAGGTGTAAAGCCTATTGGTTGCAAATGGGTTTTCAAGAAGAAGACCGACATGGATGGCAACATACAAATGTACAAAGCTAGGCTTGTAGCCAAAGGGTATCGTCAACGACATGGTGTCGATTACGATAAAATTTTTCACCTATTGCCATGATTAAATCCATTCGGATAATGCTTGCTATTGCTGCATATTTCGATTATGTAATATGACAGATGGACGTCAAAACCGCTTTCCTGAACGGAAACCTTTTGGAGGATGTTTATATGCAACAACCTGACGGTTTTGTCATACCAAAACATGCAGACAAGGTTTGCAAGTTAAATCGATCCATTTATGGATTGAAGCAAGCATCGCGTTCTTGGAACCAACGTTTTGATGAGATCATAAAAGAATATGATTTCGTTCAAAACGAGGATGATCCTTGTGTATATAAGAAGGTAGTGGGAGCGCACTGACATTCATTGTCCTTTACGTTGATGATGTATTGCTTATGGCAATTACATTCCCATGCTACAATCGGTGAAAGCTTGGCTTTCATTAAAATTCTCCATGAAAGATCTGGGAGAGGTAGCCTTTATTCTAGGAATAAAGATCTACCGAGATAGATCTAGAAAGCTGCTTGGACTCTCCCAGAGCACATATATTGACAAAGTGTTGAAGAGATTCAACATGGAACAGTTTAAGAGGGGACTGTTGACAGTGTCACATGGCATCACTCTATTTAAGGACATGTGTCCTAAAACTCAAGATGAGAGAGACAACATGAGTCAGATCCCGTTCGCTTCGGTAGTCGGATCGATCATGTATGCCATGATATGTACGCGACCCGATGTCTCGTATGCTTTGAGCATGTGTAGTCGCTATTAGGCCGATCCAGGTGATGGTCACTTGATGGTGGTTAAGAACATCCTTAAGTATCTTAGACGAACTAAGGATGCTTTCTTAATCTATGGATATGGAGAACTTGAGGTAACTGGGTTTACCGACGCAAGTTTCCAAACCGATAAAGACGATTGTAAGTCACAATCTGGGTACATATTTTGTTTGGACAACGAAGCAGTAAGCTGGAAATCTTATAAGCAAGAGACTGTTGTCGATTCAACAACAGAAGAGGAATATATTGCTGCAGGTGAAGCAGCAAAAGAATCAGTTTGGATTCATAAATTCCTAATTGGATTAGGAGTATTCCCGTTAGCAGCTGAGCCCGTTCCATTGTATTGTGACAATAACAGGGCTATAACGCAGGCTAAGGAACCGCGGTCTCATCAACGATCCAAGCATGTTCTTCGACGTTTCCATCTTATTCGTGAGATTATACATCGTGGCGATTTGAAGATCGAGAAGGTCGCATCAGAGGACAACATTGCAGATCCACTGACGAAAGCTATTCCTCAGCAAATGTTTGAGCGACATGTACATAGTTCATGTGTTAGATACTTGAGTGACTGGCTATAGGCCAAGTTGGAGATTGTTGGACAATTATGACCCATAGCGTTACTATTTGTAAAAGACATTGTGGTTTTTGTACAAATTAACTTTGTGACAAAGGAAATTCCTATTTTATCATTTTGTAATTAGATTACTTGAATACATATAAATGATAAAAGTCCTTATGATTAGTTCCGGATTATAAGATATGAGACAATATCAATCCACGAAGGTTTAATCATTAAATATCCATAGTCGTAGTATTATCGAGACTGAACATCGATAATACGGAATAGAATAGTATTGCACTTGTGCGCGTTGTGGGAGCATAACGACATAGTTCTCATATATTTAAGTATTAGATACTTATGCAAGTTTGATAGGAGGTTTTGTTTACCGATGGTACGGAAACAGCGTCGCTCTGGATAGACCCATCGGAATCCCATTGGTAGTATGACTATGTGTCTATGGGAATCCGATTCAGGGTAGGTGTATTTGGTCTTAACCTGAGAGTTGCATCGCTAATACTTATGACAATCAATACGCTTTGGTTTTGGTCCTCCGGACTTTAACAAGTTCTGTGTACGCCTCTTCTGGGTTTATTGAGAATCATAGGGTATTGGGTGTGATGTCAAGACGGAAGTATCACTTCAGTCATATGGAGATGATATCACGCAGGGATGCAGAACTGGTTCTCTATTATGTTGCAACTATCGGGATAATATGACAAGGTCATGATTATCCGATTATAGAGATTAGTTGCTTGTGATCCGATATATGCTTCGTACGGGGCAGACACTATTCCAACCCTAGGCCTTGCATGTGACATCTGATACTGGATCACAATACGCAATACTATGTATACTACGTCTGACAAAGATTATATATATTCCTTAAAGAATATTTCTGGAGAATTTGGTAGGCACGGCGCTTTGCTAGAAGCGAATCATGTCTTGTAAATCGGTAAGAACGTGGTACCGGGTGCGCACGTGTTCGGATAGTCCGACGACCTGATTTAATGCCAACATATCCAGGGATCTCATGGGTCGCTTCCCGAAGATTCACCGATGACGTATAACTCGAACATAATTAATCTGGGATTAATTAGAAGAGAGAGAAAATTAATCTAGAATTAATTACGGCGAGAATTTATCTGGGATTAAAATTCAATTAAAAGAGAGAACGATTAATTTGGAATTAATCGATTAAAATAATATATATTCAATATATTAAATGAAATTAGATTTCATAACGGAATTAAAATTGGATTTTAATTCGGGCGAACGAATTAATTTAGAATTAATTCGCGAGCGACTTTAATAATAATTTTGCTTGGCATAATTATTTAATTAAATTTGATTTAATTAAGTCGCAACGGAAAATTCGTTAATTCGCAATTAACGAACCCGAGCCCGGAACGTGTTTGTGGGCCCACTCGGATTTTGAATCAAAGTGGGGCCCACATCAAGTCACATCAAATGTCATTCTCATCACTTTATGTTGATGGAATTTGGTATTTGGTGATGACTTCTAAAACACTCAAGTGTGATTGAATTGAGTGACCTTTACTAACTTAGCTTTTGTAATGTTATATTATTGATTTTTTGAAAATCAAATATTAGGTAACACATTCACTCATCTCTATTATCACTCTTCTTCATCTCTCTCACTACCAAAATTCTCTCCCTCTCTTACTCTCACTTTTCCGTGAGGTCCAAAGAGCAATATGGGAAGTTTTGTTGCAAAATTTTCCAAGAGCTAGCACTTATAGAATCATACAAAGGTGATAGGGAAACCTTTCCCTATGAGTTTGGAATCAAACATCAAGCTTGGAGCTTAACATACAAATCAAAAGATGAGCTTGGACCACTTCAAATGAGCAAAAGTTTTGAACTTTCCATCTACATCAATCCGTTCAATGTAAGTATTTCTGCTACTTCTTTACGTATTCACACATCGTTTATGCTTAAATGATCTTGGGATTGATCTTAGAGACCCAACATCCATATTCTCAAAGCATATGAGACACCAGGTCGCGTACATGTCTTTCAATGTACGAGTTCTCGGAGAGTGCCAACAACTTTTCGATCTATCCCAATAGATCTTTATTCCTAGAATAAAGGTTGCATCTCCCAAATTTTTCATGGAGAATTTTAATAAAACACAAGCTTTCACCGATTGTTAACATGGGAATGTTGTTTCCAAGAAATAATACATCATCAATGTATATGACATCCAATGTCATTGCACTCCCACTAACCTTCTTATATACACAAGAATCATCTTCATTTTGAATGAAACCATATACCATTATGATTTGTTCAAAACATTGGTTCCAAGAACATAATGCTTGCTTCAATCCATAAATGGATCGATTTAACTTGCAAACCTTATTTGCATGTTTCGGCACGACAAAACCGTTAGGATGTTGTAAACATCCTGCAAAAGGTTTCCGTTAAGGAAAGCAATTTTGACGTTCAGCTGCCATATTTCATAAATGAAATATGCAGCACTAGCAAGCATTATCTGAATGGATTTAATCATGGCAACGAGTAAAAGGTTTCATTGTAATCAACACCATATTGATGCCGATACCCTTTCGCCATAAGCCTAGCTTTGTACGTTTGTGTGGGACACGGAAACTAGACGACGCATGCTGTCCCGGGCTCACGGCCCGGTCGGGAGTACGGAGTAGCCACGGGGGACTAAACCGGAGAATAATGGAGTCGCCACCCGGTGTGAACCGGCAAAATGAGATTTAAGGCCGCACTTACCCCTCGCAAGGGAAGACCTCAAACCGTTGGGTTCAGAATGGTCCCTTACTCATGCCACTTGTAATGAAAGGATTTATGTAATAATTTAATCAGGCTTAAGTATCACTTATTTCCAAGAGTATCATGCTTCTAAATTCACATGTACAAAATAAAACTTACACCTAAGTTTACATATATTTCACATTTAAGATGCATGCTTGAAAGTACATCAAAGGAGCGACAAACATACAACTGCACTGGCATATTATATTCAAGAAAACACAAGCACACATACTAACCACACAAGCACACATGTGAGCACCTTCTCAAGTGGTACGTGGAATTGTATCCCAAGTACAGACTGTACTACCGTCCATTCGGAATCGGCTACGGAATTTATGTCTGGGTTTCCATCCATATACCATAAGAAATAATACTCAAATGTTATCATGACATAGGTATATGAATCGTAATACATTAAACACATTGTATTCATACATGTGGGGATAGCTACTAGGAAAAACTATGTATGAAATCTGATGAAAATGACTCAGTTCAGTGGGTGCGCGTTTGCGTAGCGTTTGAAAACGCATTCGAACGGTAAACAGAAGGTTCGCGTTCGTATAGCGTTCGAGAACACGTTCGAATGGAACCAGACCCGATGCATGATAAGACTAAGAAAGTGCGTGTGCATTCGCGTAGCGTTCGAGAACGCGTTCGAACGGTAAACAGAAGGTTCACGTTCGTATAGCGTTCGAGAACGCATTCGAACGGAACCAGACCTGATGATGCATGATGAGACTAAGAAAGTGCGTGTGCGTTCGCGTAGCGTTTGAGAACGCGTTCGAACGGTAAACAGAAGGTTCGCGTTCGTATAGCGTTCAAGAACGCGTTTGAACGGAACCAGACCTGATGCATGATGAGACTAAGAAAGTGTGTGTGCGTTCACATAGCGTTTGAGAACGCGTTCGAATGGTAAACAGAAGGTTCGCGTTCGTATAGCGTTCGAGAACGCGTTAACCAGACCTGACGCATGCAACACAAAGAATAAAGACAAAATGTCAAGCTCAGTATGTCCGATTAACTATCTTGCATTCAACCGAACACACATCAACCGCGCGGCAAAGCATCGTGGTAAAGGGCTTTGACCCTTCCCCATAGGGGATCTTTCATTCCACTTACTAAGCCCATGCGCTCGATTGAATCATGCATACAAAGAATTAAAAGCAATAATATCAAGCTCAGTATGTCCGATTGAACGTATCTTGCATTCAACCAAACACACATCAACCGGCGCGGCAAAGCATCGTGGTAAAGGGCTTTAACCCCTCCCTATAGGGGATCTTTTATTCCACTTACTAAGCCCATGCACTCGATTGAATCATGCATAAATAAGCAACATGCAGAATTTAAGTGACGAAAAATAAATAAACCAAAGCAACACAAAACAAAAGAGGGTGCCGTTTACTCAAGCGGTACGTGGAGTTGTATCCCGAGTACAGATCATACTACCGTCCATTCAGAATTAGCTATGAAATTTATGTCCGGGTTTCCATCCGATAAACCGCGAGAGTTGACACATCTCTCATTTTATTCAAAGCCACAACATACAACATCTCATAATTCATGCATATTTATCTACTCAAGGGCCACAACATGCATTTCAACATGAAAATCATGCAAGCAATACTCAATAGAAATACAAATAAAAAAACAAAAAAAAGAGTGTGAAAAATACCCTCAGGTCTAACCTTTTTGCCAACTTTCAGGCTTGCATTTCACGGACGTCGGAAGGGGTACAGCTCCTCAACTTCTCCGGTTCACTGGTTTAGCGTCCTAGCTCACTGTTTTGCTGTTTTGCTTGCTGTTCGGTCTCCGTTCTGCTGCTGTTCGGTCTCCGTTCTGCTGCAGTTCGGTCTCTGCTTTGCTACTCACTGTTCAGGTCACCTGTTTTGACGTTTCAACGAACTGTTTCGAGTGTTTTTCATGGTTTTTAGTGTAGTTTTGTGTGGTTATTTCAAGGATTATAAGTGCAGTTTATGTTACTGTATTAAGGGATTTTAGGACTGTTTTGAGAGTGTGGTTGGGGCTGCTGTCCAGGCGTGTTTCAAGGGCTGTTTGGGGTGTGTTTGGGCCGCTGTTTGGAGGTGTATTTTCGGTGATGGAGGGCTGCTGTATAGGGGAGATTTTCGGTGATGGGTAGAGGTTTAGGAAATTGTTTGTGTTCTTCTTGTTGCTATTGCCGTGAGTGGCTAAGGCTCTTTGTGTTGTGATTTTTGTGTGAGTTATATGTATGAGCCAAAGGAGTGCATGTCTTGGTTAGGGGTGTTTATATAGAGAAGGGCTAGGGTTTCACCTTGTCTCACAAGGAAGGGATTTGATTTTATGTTGAGCAAGGAAAGTCAAAGATTGAGGGGGGACAAATTTGGCTTAGATTAGGAATACAATATCTTTAATTTGTTATGATTGATTTTAATTAGGCATGACATCTTTTAATTTAGTATGTGATTTGTTTAGTTTGGTATATAATATATTTGATTTATCTTTATTAGGTATGATTATATTTTATGTTTTATTTAATTGGTAAATGGTTTAATTATTTTATTTAATATTTAATTTAATTTCCCATGTGTTTTAAATGTGTTTTATTAATTGGGATGTGTTTTATGGGCTTTGGGGGGCTAATTGGGCTGGGGTGCGAGGCTAGCAGCAAAACAGAAATACCGACTCCGTTCGAACGCTACACGAACGTCCGTAATCTGCCTGACGTTCGAACGAAGTAACAAACGCAGCACTAACGAAGACAGTGAACTTGTGAAATGAACTTGATGACGTACTTATTCTGAATTTCCCCTTCCGACCTCTGTTTCCCGCAATATCCTTAGCTAAAAGGTAGTGCCTCCAACTGAGACTCATCATCGGGTTTCACATGCGAAATGCAATGCCTACAGTCGCCCCCACTTTGATGGGAGTTGTGCAGTGTGTGGTTTTGAACAATCCTATCAAATTATGCAATGCATTTTCACTTACCTGGCTCGGCTGCTGCTGCCTCGAGCTGAGTTGGTGCTGCAGTGGACCTCGATCCTGGGACGCATCCCAATAACTGCAACCGACAACGGGGGCACCTCGACCCTGGGCACCTCGACCTAATACCGCTACAATGACAATAGGGACCTCACCCTCGAACTGATGATGAAGTGGGCACCTCGACCCGGAACTACAACTGACGCGGGGCACCTCGACCCTAGGCTCCTCGACCCAACACCGCTGACTATAGGGACCTCGCCCTCGAACTGATGATGTAGTGGGTACCCCTCGACCCTGGGCACCTCGACCCGGAACTACAACTGACAACGGGGCACCTCGACCCTGGGCACCTCGACCCAACACCGCTGACTATAGGGACCTCGCCCTCGAACTGATGATGTAGTGGGTACCTCGACCTGGGCACCTCGACCCGGAACTACAACTGACAACGGGGGCCTCGCCCTCAAGCTGATATGGGCCTCGCCCCCGAGCCGAAATGATATGGGTCTCGCCCCCAAGCTGATATGGGCCTCGCCCCTTGGGACTCATCCCAAAAACTGTTTGCGCTGACGCTGCTTGGCTCATTTCCGCAGCTTTCTCCTTTCTTCGAACCTGAAACACAAAACAAAACAAACGCGAAGAGAATGTAATGTTACGTGTATGCATGAATGATTTTCTTATTCCGTTGGGTTAGTCTTCTGCTAATTCCCGTGGTGACTGCTCGGTCTTCTTCTCCTCAGGCAAAGTATTGCTTCAATCTGTCTACGTTGATCGGCTCGGTGAACTCGTTCCCCTCCAAGTCTGATAGATTCACTGCTCCATTTCCCATTACCTTCTACACTATGTAAGGTCCTTCCCAGTTTGGTATGAATTTTCCTCTCGGATCTGTCGTCGACGGCCTCGACTGCTTAAGTACCAAATCACCTTTTCTGATCTTGGTGGGACGTACTTTCTTGTTGAATGCTCGGGCTAGTCTCTTCTGATACAACTGCATGTGATACAAAGACTTAGTTCTCTTCTCATCCATAGTGCTAACTGATCAAACCTCTGTGCGACCCACTCCTGTTTTTGGTAATTCTGCCTCTGCTAATACCCTCATAGACTGTATTTCCACTTCTACTGGTAACACTACTTCCATTCCATAGACCAAAGAGTAAGGTGTGCCCCTGTTGCTGTCCTTACTGATGTTCTGTACCCCCACAAAGCATATGGTAGTTTCTCGGCCCAATCTCTGCAGTTCTCTGTCATCTTGGCTAAAATCGTCTTTATGGTCTTGTTGGCTGCCTCAACTGCCCCATTTGCCTGCGGCCTGTACGGTGATGACTTGTGGTGGCCTATCCCGTACCTCTGTAACATTGCCTTCGTCTCTCCTTGGAACTGAACCCCGTTGTCTGTCACTACATGATGCGGCATACCATACCGACAAATGAGGTTCCGAGCTATAAACTTCGCCATCTGTTTTGCTGTAACACTGCGGAATGATTCAGCTTCCACCCACTTCGAGAAGTAATCTACTGCCACTACTATAAAGCGATGCCCATTCGATGCATTCGGTCGAATTTCTCCAATTATATCAATTCCCCAAGCTGAGAAAGGCCACGGCTCCGACAACCCGTGCAACTCTGTGTGCGGTAAGTGATTCAAATTACCATGTGCTTGACAGTCATGACAGTGCTTCACCATCTTCGCGCAATCTGTTTCCATGGTTGACCAATAAAAACCTTGTCTCACTATCTTGTGGGACAGATTCAACCCGTTCATGTGCGGACCACATACCCCGACGTGTATTTCTTCCATTACATGCTGAGCTTCTTCTTTTCTCAAACACTTCAACTGAATACCGTTTGCTTGCCTCTTGTACATTTACCCTTTCAAAGTCACATACTGGGAAGCTAACTAACTTCTGAATGGCTATTCCGTCTTTTCTGCCTGCCCCTTCCGGGAGTTCGCCATGTTCCAGATATCTCTGAATGTCATAATACCAAGGTTTACCGTCGTCGACCTCAACTTCCAGAATTCTTTCTATCTCATAAACAGGTCTGGTCGCTGTTGTCAGTATCAACGGTCTCATCACTAACTTTTCTGGATTTTCCCAAGTTGCTGCAAGTGTAGCCAATGCGTCTGCCATCTAATTCTCTTCTCTCGGTAAGTGCTGAAACTTACACTCGGATATAACCTGTGCCAACTTTCTGAGGTGAAAAAGGTAAGGTTTCACCGTTCTTCTTTCAATTCCCACTCTCCTCGCATCTGCTGGACTACCAACATAGAATCTCCGTAGACTTCCACACTCCCGGCCTTCAAGGCTATCAATGCTGTCAAACCAAAGCACATGCTTCATACTCGGCCGGCTGTTATTAGTCACTCTGAATGTCAACCTCTTGGCTAAAGGCAAAGTCTCTCCCTCGGGGGTCACTATCACGATCCCAATTCCGACTCCCTGTAATTCACTGCTCCATCAAAATACATCTTCCATCTCTGACTGTATTGCTTGGATCTCTATCTTGGATCTCTTCATCTGGAAATTCAACTTATACTGATCCCCCTCAACAGTTGCATTGCCAGAAACTCTGCTACTGCTCGCCCTTTGATCACTTTGGAGGTGAGATACTCAATGTCAAACTCTGTCAGCAATACCAACCATCTGCCCAATTTTCCCACTAGCGAAGGCACCGAATGAAGATATTTTAGAGGATTCTCCTTTGCCACTACCTGGATCTTGTATGACTGGAAGTAATGTCGCAACTTTCTGGAAGCCCATACCACTGCAAGACAGATCTTCTCAACTTCTTGATACCGAGCCTCATACGTGGCATCTTCTACTCAGATAATAGACTGCATGTTCTACCCATGTCTCATCAGCCTGTACCATCATTGCCCCAAGTGCTTCTGATTCTATAGCCAAATACAATATCAAAGGTCTGCCCGGTCTCGGAGGTTTCAATACATGAGGCTTTACCAATACTCTCTGATTTTGTTGAAGGCTGTCTGACTTGTTCATTCCATGTCACTGAGCTGATCTTTTTCAACAGTTTGAAGATAGGCTCACATACTGATGTCAACTTGGCAATGAACCGACTGATGTACTGAATCTTTCCCAAGAATGCTCTGACTTTTTTTCTATCTTCGGTGCAGGCATTTCTGTGATTGCCTTGATCTTTCGGAGTCTACCTCTATTCCGCCCATTCCCACTGTATGACCAAGCAATTTCCCTGATGTCACCCAAAACACACATTTCTTGGGATTAAGCCGCAGGTTGTATCTGTCAACTCTCTGAAGGAACCTTTCCAGTGCTTCAATATGCCCAACTCTTGTCTCTGATTTCACCATCATGTCATCTACATACACCTCAATCTCTTTGTGCATCAAGTCGTGGAAAAGTGTAGTGGCCATCCGCTGATAAGTAGCTCCCCGCATTCTTAAGCCCAAATGGCATAACCTTGTAACAATAAGTACCCCACTCAGTAACAAATGCAGTCTTATGTTTGTCTTCCTCAGCCATGAGAACCTGATTGTAACCTGAAAATCCATCTGCAAATGAATACATAGCAGATAAAGCCGCACTATCAACCAGAACATATATATGCGGCAGAGGAAAATCATCTTTCGGACAAGCCTTGTTGAGATCTTTGTAGTCTACACACATTCTGACCTTCCAATCTTTCTTCGCACACCGTACTATATTAGCCAACCACTCGGGATATTTTACTACTTCCAAGAACCCCACATCTATCTGTTTCTTAACTTCCTCTCTGACTTTCTCAGCCCATTCGTGTCTCATCGTCGGAGTTTCTGTTTTACTGGCCTCATATTCGGATAAGTTGGTATCGTGTGCTGGGCAATGTTTCTGTCTACCCCAGGCATGTCCTCATAGGACCAAGCAAACACTTTGGCATATCTGACCAACACTTCTTCTAGTTTCTCTCCCTCTCTTCGGAGGTTACTTCACTTGCAATCAGAATTTCCTTGGGGTTCTCAAGTGTACCCAAGTTAAAAGCAAATTTTATGGCTGAACTGATGTCAAATATGCTTGATTCGTGCAGTGTAAATAGAAATGACTCAGGCAAGTAAGCAAAAGAGATGTCTTTATTATTGGATAATGCGGAAGTACATTCAAACAAATCAGGAAGGTAAATGTCTTCATCATCTATAGACACTCCTTCCTCTGCAATCAGGTCTTCCTCAGGCTTTTCGTCCTCTCCCAGAGTAAGGCTCTCCAACTTCATCAGTTCTTCCTCCAAATTCTCTTCTTCTTTCTTCACAATTTCTTCAACTATCAGCTTCTTACCCAACATATCCTAGAAGATCTCAAACCCAGGTACCATAATTCCATTAACTTCCACAGGTTCAGGCTCCCCTTGATATCTTGAAGCTTTCACAAAACATTCCATCAGTTTCAAGCCCTTTTTCTTGACCTTTGGCTTTTCTTCATCAGACTTATACTCCAAACCCTTCCGAGTAGTATGTCCTCTGAAATCTGGTAATTTTGAACCTTTACCTGGCTGAAACTTCATTTTCTCCATAATCGTAGCCACCCTAGGATCCACCCACTCCTCAAAAGTAGCTGACACCTGAAACCTCGTGAAAGGTTGTATCTCTAAGGCAGCCACGACATTATCTAACTCAGCCCGGATGGTAACAACTTCTCCCTCATACGGGAACTTGATCATCTGATGCAAAGTGGAAGGCACGCCCCCAAGTTTGTGAAACCAAGGTCTTCCCAACAATAAGGCGAAAGTAGCCGGGATGTCCAGTACTGTGAACTCAACCGCATCTTCAATCGGTCCTACCTTGACCATAGCCACAAAGGTACCCTCAACTCCCCTTTTACTGTCATCATAAGCCTTAATAGTCATACTGGAGGGGTCCAAGTCTGTTGCTTTCATACCCAATCTCGCCAGAATTTTTCAGCGGGCACACATTGATGGACGAACCGTCATCCACCATCACACATGAAGTTCTCTTGCCCCTCCCTCGGCCTTGATAAAATAGAGGCCTGTTATGATTTCTCCCCTCTGTTGGGAGTTCATCCTCAGAAAAAGATATCTGCAAAGCTTCTTCTGAACCGACCCACAAACATTGCAGGGTTGGTCGTCTTCCGGTACCACAATCTTGCTCAAGGCCTCAACCATAGCCTGCCTATGCTCCCGAGATGCACAAAACAGTTCCCAGATACTCATTGTGCTCTAGTCTTCCTCAATTGCTTCAGCATTATATCCCCTCAGTATTTTCTGCAGTCTCAACCACTTCTCTACCATCTGTCAAAACTTCCTACCCTTATCTGCCATATCATTGTAAAAATGACCACTGCGCGTCATTCCCCTTACTTCTTCCTCATCACTGCTAGAGAAATCAAGCCAAAAGTTTTTTCCCTGCTCAGTTTCATTTCACTAGTACTATCCCAGATTCCCAGGAAAAGGCTAGAGGATGAAAGGATTTTAGGACAAGGTCTTCTGGGAGGCCAGAATTGATCATGTAGGCTGGTGGTGGTACGGCACGGTAATTGGGTAAGGGGTTTCTGTGTGTGTCAGGCTGTTCTGTTTTCTGGGTCAGGTATTTCTTGGAGTCTATCAGGTCTTGGATTTCATGGCGGAGTCAGGCGCAATTGTCAGTGTCATGGCCCTTTTGTTGGTGAAAGTGAGCAGTAAAGGCTTAGGTTATAATGTGATGGTAGGGGATTGGGTAATGGTTTGGCTTCCAAGGGTTTAAGAGCCCTTGCCTTTTCAATTTCTCTAGCACCTTGGACAGGGGCCTTCCAAGTTGGAAAAATGCCGATTCTGGATAGCGGCAATCTCAGCATAAACGGGCTTTGTTCCCGATGTTCCCCCAACGGCCTCCTGTTCAGACCATAGAATTTTCTGTTTTCCGCCTCTTCGTCTTCAATGTCCATGACAGTCTCCCTCAACTGCCGAAAGTCTGTAATCATGGAGGTTCATCCTCCTCAACTTGCTGTAAATGGAGGGCCTGGTGCCCTTGATAATCATTTTAATCTGGTCCTTCTCCGAGTGGCCTAGTCTGCATCTTCAACAACTGACCCCTCCACCGGTCCACATACTCCTTAAAACTTCCTCCGATTTCTGCTTAACATTCTCCAGATCACGGAGTGACAGATCGATCTTTGGTCAGTGACATACTGCTTCAGGAAGGCATCCACCAACTCCCTCCAATCTTCTTCACTTTCTTCTCCAAACTGTGGTACCACACCACGGGAGCTCCCTCGAGCGACATTCCAAACATTTTCTGCACTTGGCGCTGCGACAGGCCAACTGAACTCATGACTGATACAAACTGTCGGAGATGCACCTAGATCCCCATTCCCGTTAAACTTAGCCATATCAGGCACCTTGAACTGTGCCTGTGCCGGCAACTGTTCCTCGAAAGTCAGTGTGTCATAATCCAGCATATCCTCATTCTTACCCCTCATCTTGCGGGGGTAACCGACTCAACCTGATCCCGGAGCTTCTGTAACTCTGCCTGAGACCCAGATACTCTACTTGCTGCATACTCTGCCATATCATCATCAAAAGAGGGGATATCATCCCCCAATCTGTTCGGAGGTTCCTCTTGTCTTACATCCCCAGAACTACCCCCAGCACGAGACCCGACTATGCCAGCCACAACAGTAGTCAAAGCCTGCAACTGTTCAGTGATCTTGGCGAGACCATTCTCTAACTGATCCATACGGGACACCTCATTATCGGATTCACTCATACTTGTTCTTTTAGTGAGTCCTTGTCCCTTCTCTAACCCAAACGGTATCTATGATGTCTTTTTGAGACATAGATGGTGTTAACATGATATATGTATGTATGAGGTGCATGAGATGCATGTAACATATATAACATACTAAATCAATTAAAACTCTCAAACAAATCGGCCCGTTATCATTTTAGAATCTTTCGGGCTAATTGTCATAGGAGTGAACCCATCCCAGTTTAAATGGCCCAATGAGTTCACATCTCATGACAAAGAGCCCGACTAAATCCAAATGGTAACGTTCCGAACACAATCACAAAGTGGCCCATCAATCACTTAGAAGCCTTTGGCCCAATCGTCATAAAATACATTCTTGTCCCAGTTTAAATGGCCCAACAAGCCCATATCCCATGACAAATGGTCCAAATGGATCCAAACGACGATGTTCCCAAACACAAGCATAAGAGATAATGCAAACATAAAGTAATAATTTCTACGGAATGGCCCATCAACATTTCAGAAGCTTTGGGCCCAAAGGTCATAAGGTACAAAACTCGCCCCAGTTTAAATGGCCCAGCAAGTCCGCATTTCTGACAATGGTCCAACTGCATCCAAATGAGGATGGTCCACTAGCACATACTCAAGGAAATAATTGTTACTTTAACCATACAAACCCGGTCTATGGGTGGTTCATAAGAGTATAGACAAAGGCTCTCATCGGAGAAGGATGGCCCACAACTAGGTCTCCCCAATCAAGGGTCCGAGCGACCAAGTGAGCGCACCCTTTTTTATACACTAAGGTATGTGCCAATGAGCTATGGTGTGTGACAGACTATTTCTCGTTGTAGATTCCCCAGAGGGAAGGTGGAGCGAGGCTCACTTAAATACCCAAGCCTCTTAGGCTCTTATCGCTTGTTGTCAGGAAAAACAACGAGTTCTCCAAATTAGTCCATCACAATAGGCTACGAGTAGATGGCTATATAGGTGCCTTCACATCTTTTCCTTCTAGAAAGGTAGTGAATGAAGGAAGACACCCAACCATTACCTAACCTTAAAATGCCTTTGATTAAACCCCCATTTTATCCACTATAGACACGGTCAATTAAAACATAAATCTAAACATTTCAAGACAATATTAGGGGCCGATTCTCTATCCCCAGTGGAGTCGCCAGACTGTGGGACACAGAAACTGGACGACGCATGTTGTCCCGGGCTCGCGGCCCGGTCGGGAGTACGGAGTAGCCACGGGGGACTAAACCGGAGAATAATGGAGTCGCCACCCGTTGTGAACCGGGAAAATGAGATTTAAGGCCGCACTCACCCCTCGCAAGGGAAGACCTCAAACCGTTGGGTTCGGAATGGTCCCTTACTCATGCCACTTGTAATGAAAGGATTTATGTAATAATTTAATCAGGCTTAAGTATCACTTATTTCCAAGAGTATCATGCTTCTAAATTCACATGTACAAAATAAAACTTACACCTAAGTTTACATATATTTCACATTTAAGATTGCATGCTTGAAAGTACATCAAATGAGCGACAAACATACAACTTCACTGGCATATTATATTCAAGAAAACACAAGCACACATACTAACCACACAAGCACACATGTGAGCACCTTCTCAAGTGGTACGTGGAATTGTATCCCAAGTACAGACTGTACTACCGTCCATTCGGAATCGGCTACGGAATTTATGTCTGGGTTTCCATCCGATATACCATAAGAAATAATACTCAAATGTTATCATGACATAGGTATATGAATCGTAATACATTAAACACATTGTATTCATACATGTGGGGATAGCTACTAGGAAAACTATGTATGAAATCTGATGAAAATGACTCAGTTCAATGGGTGCGCGTTTGCGTAGCGTTTGAAAACGCATTCGAACGGTAAACAGAAGGTTCGCGTTCGTATAGCGTTCGAGAACACGTTTGAATGGAACCAGACCCGATGCATGATAAGACTAAGAAAGTACGTGTACCTTCGCGTAGCGTTCGAGAACGCGTTCGAAAAACAGAAGGTTCGCGTTCGTATAGCGTTCAAGAACGCCTTCGAACGGAACCAGACCTGATGCATGATGAGACTAAGAAAGTGCGTGTGCGTTCGCGTAGCGTTTGAGAGTGCGTTCGAACGGTAAACAGAAGGTTCGCGTTCGTATAGCGTTCGAGAACGCGTACGAACGGAACCAGACCTGATGCATGATGAGACTAAGAAAGTGCGTGTGCATTCGCGTAGCGTTTGAGAACGCGTTCGAACGGTAAACAGAAGGTTCGCGTTCGTATAGCGTTCGAGAACGCGTTCGAACGGAACCAGACCTGACGCATGCAACATAAAGAATAAAGACAAAAAATGTCAAGCTCAGTATGTCCGATTAAACGTATCTTGCATTCAACCGAACACACATCAACCGGCGCGGCAAAGCATCATGGTAAAGGGCTTTGAACCCTCCCCATAGGGGATCTTTCATTCCACTTACTAAGCCCATGCGCTCGATTGAATCATGCATACAAAGAATTAAAAGCAATAATATCAAGCTCAGTATGTCCGATTGAACGTATCTTGCATTCAACCGAACACATATCAACCGGTGCGGCAAAGCATCGTGGTAAAGGGCTTTAACCCCTCCCCATAGGGGATCTTTATTCCACTTACTAAGCCCATGCGCTCGATTGAATCATGCATAAATAAACAACATGCAGAATTTAAGTGACGAAAAATAATTAAACCAAAGCAACATAAAACAAAAGAGGGTGCCGTTTACTCAAGCGGTACGTGGAGTTGTATCCCGAGTACAGATCATACTACCGTCCATTCGGAATCGGCTATGAAATTTATGTCCGGGTTTCCATCCGATAAACCGCGAGAGTTGACACATCTCTCATTTTATTCCAAAGCCACAACATACAACATCTCATAATTCATGCATATTTATCTACTCAAGGGCCACAACATGCATTTCAACATGAAAATCATGCAAGCAATACTCAATAGATAATACAAATAAAAAAACAAAAAAAAGAGTGTGAAAAATACCCTCAGGTCTAACCTTTTTGCCAACTTTCGGGCTTGCTTTTCACGGACGTCGGAAGGGGTACAGCTCCTCAACTTCTCTGGTTCACTGGTTTAGCGTCCTAGCTCACTGTTTTGCTGTTTTACTTGCTGTTCGGTCTCCGTTCTGCTGCTGTTTGGTCTCCGTTCTGCTGCTGTTCGGTCTCTGCTTTGCTACTCACTGTTCAGGTCACCTGTTTTGACATTTCAACGAACTGTTTCGAATGTTTTTCGTGTTTTTTTAGTGTAGTTTTGTGTTGTTATTTCAAGGATTATAAGTGCGGTTTATGTTACTGTTTTAAGGGATTTTAGGGACTGTTTTGGGAGTGGTTTGGGCTGCTGTCCAGACGTGTTTCAAAGGCTGTTTGGGGTGGTTTGGGCCTTGTTGGGAGGTGTATTTTCGGTGATGGAGGGCTGCTGTAGGGGGGAGATTTTCGGTGATGGGTAGAGGTTTAGGGAATTGTTTGTGTTCTTCTTGTTGCTATTGCCGTGAGTGGCTAAGGCTCTTGGTGTTGTGATTTTTGTGTGAGTTATCTGTATGAGCCAGAGGAGTGCATGTCTTGGTTAGGGGTATTTTATATAGAGAAGGGATAGGGTTTCACCTTGTCTCACAAGGAAGAGATTTGATTTTGTGTTGAGCAAGGAAAGTCAAAGATTGAGGGGGGACAAATTTGGCTTAGATCAGGAATACAATATCTTTAATTTGTTATGATTGATTTTAATTAGGCATGACATCTTTTTAATTTAGTATGTGATTTGTTTAGTTTGGTATATAATATATTTGATTTATTTTTATTAGGTATGATTATATTTTATGTTTTATTTAATTGGTAAATGGTTTAATTATTTTATTTAATATTTAATTTAATTTCCCATGTGTTTTAAATGTGTTTTATTAATTGGGATGTGTTTTATGGGCTTTAGGGGGGCTAATTGGGCTGGGGTGCGAGGCTAGCAGCAAAACCGAAATACCCACTCCGTTCGAACGCCCATTCGAACGCTACACGAATGTCCGCAATCTGCCTGACGTTCGAACGAAGTAACGAACGCAGCACTAACGAAGACAGTGAACTTGTGAAATGAACTTGATGACGTACTTATTCTGAATTTCCCCTTCCGACCTCCGTTTCCCGCAATATCCTTAGCTAAAAATGTAGTGCCTCCAACTGAGACTCATCATCGGGTTTCACATGCGAAAATGCAATGCCTACAGTTGTTTTGTTGCCATCCATGTGTGTCTTCACCATAAAGACTTATTTGCTAACAATAGGCACAATGCCTTCTGGTACATTAACCAGTGTCCAAACTTGGTTGTATACATGGAATCCATTTCGGACTTCATGGCACCTTGCCATAACCGGAGTCGATACCTTGTATCGTTTCCTCATACGTAGTCGGTTTGTCTTCCTCAATAAGATTAACATCCACATAAGGTGAGATCAGAAAACAATACCTCTTATGTTATTTTCTGACTCTCTCCGACCTATGCGGTTCTTGTGTATTAGAAGATTATGGAACAGTCTCATCCCTGATGAACTATTCGTGTTCCGTTAAGGATCGGTGCCAGGAACAGTATTACTCTGATTTTCATCGAGTTTTACTTTCCTCCCACTTACCACTGCATTTAGGAATTCCTCTAAGGAAAACCGCATGGAGAGCAACAAATACCTTGTTCTCTTGTGGGTTGTGGAAATTGGTTTCCCTAGGATAACCTGTTGGACAATTATGACCCATAACATCACTATTTGTACAGATCATGGTGTTGTTGTATAAATTAACTATGTGACAAAGGAAATTGCTCTTTTATCATTTGTAAATAGATTACCAAGATGTATAAATGATAGAAGGTCCTTATGATTAATTCCGGATTGAGATGATATGAGACAATATCAATCCACGAAGGTTTAATCATTAAATATCCCTAGTCGTAGTATTATCGAGATTGGACATCGATAATGCGGAATAGACTAGTATTACACTTGTGCGCGTTGTGGGAGCATAACGTCATAGTTCTCATATATTTGGGTATTGGATACTCATGCAAGTGTAATATGAGGTTGTGTTTACCGATGGTACGGAAACAGCTGCGCCCTGGATAGACCCCTCAGAATTCCATTGGTAGTATGACTATGTGTCTATGGAAGTCCGAATCAGGGTAGGTGTATTTGGTCTTAACCTGAGACTTCCACCGCTAATACTTGCGACAATCAATATACTTTGGTTTTAGTCGTCCAGGGCTTTAACAGGTTCTGTGTACGCCTCTTCTGGGTATATTGAGAATCGTAGTGTATTGGGTGTGATGTCAAGACGAAAGTATCACTCCAGTCATAGTGTAGATGATGATCACGTAGGATACGGAACTGGTGCTCTTATGTACAAGTCATCGGGATAATTTGACTAGGTCATGATTATCCGATTATAGAGACTAGTTACCGAGATCCGATATGTGCTTCATACGGGGCAGACACAATTCCATCCCCAGGCCTAGCACGTGACATCTGATACTGGATCGCAATACGCAATACTACGTATACTACGCCTGATAAAGATTACGTATTCCTTTAAGAATATTTCTGGAGAATTGGGTAGGCACGGTGCTTTGCTAGAAGCCAACCATGTCTTGTAAATCGGTAAAAACGTAGTACTAGTGTGGGACACAGAAACTAGACGACGCATGCTGTCCCGGGCTCGCGGCTCGGTCGGGAGTACGGAGTAGCCACGGGGGACTAAACCGGAGAATAATGGAGTCGCCACCCGGTGTGAACCGGGAAAATGAGATTTAAGGCCGCACTCACCCCTCGCAAGGGAAGACCTCAAGCCGTTGGGTTCGGAATGGTCCCTTACTTATGTCACTTGTAATGAAAGGATTTGTGTAATAATTTAATCAAGCTTAAGTAACACTTATTTCCAAGAGTATCATGCTTCTAAATCCATATGCACAAAAATGAAACTTACACCTAAATTTGCATATATTTCACATCTAAGATTGCATGCTTGAAAGTACAGCAAAGTAGCAACGAACATACAACTTCATTGGCATATTGTATTCATGGAAACACAAGCACACACTAACCACACAAGCACACAAGCACACATAAAGGCGAATCAAATAAAGGCGAACATGTGATTTCATAGACATATCATAAACAAATAGCCATTACATGTCCATGCTCAAATAAAAGAGTCAACTAAGTACGTAATGCAAAAAAGACACTTAAGGATGCAATTAGGCATTAAAGTAAGCATGCTATGACGTGGTGCAAAAGAAGATACTAATATGGACACAAACACACACGTGGGCATTTTTCCAAGTGGTACGTGGAATTGTATCCCGAGTACAGATCATACTACCGTCCATTCGGAATCGGCTATGAAATTTATGTCCGAGTTTCCATCCTATATACCACGAGACATATGCCCAACTGCTATCATGACATGGATATATGAATTATACTACGTTAAGCCAAGACTAAGGTAAATGATGCAATCAATAGATGAAAGACACGACAAATATCGTGGTAAATATAGCCTTTTAGGCTTTTCTTCCCCAAATGGAGAATCTTTTAATCCAACACAATAAGCCCATGCGCCTTTCATTACAATGCGTACAAAGACATTGATAACTATATGAAACTTCGTATACCCGATTGAACACATCTTACATTCAAACGAATATACATCAACCGGCCCGGCAAAGCATCATGGTAAATGATTTTAACCCCTCCAAATAGGGGACCTTTAATCCGACTTACGAAGCCCATGCGCTCGATTGCATCATGCATACAAAGAATAAAGACAATAATATCAAACTTGGTATGCCTGATTGAACACATCTTACAGTCAACCGAACACACATCAATCGGCGCGGAAAAGCATCGTGGTAAAGGGTTTTAACCCCTCCAAATAGGGGACCTTTAATCCGACTTACTAAGCCCATGCGCTCGATCGCATCATGCATAAACAAGTGACATGCGGAATTTGAATGACAAATAATTAATAAATCAAAGCAACATAAAATAAAAGAAAGTGTCGTTTACTCAAGCGGTACGTGGAGTTGTATCCCGAGTACAGATCATACTACCGTCCATTCGGAATCGGCTATGAAATTTATGTCCGGGTTTCCATCCGATATACCGCGAGAGTTGACACCTCTTTCATTTTATTCCAAGGCCACAACATACAACATTTCATAATACATGCATATTTATCTACTCAAGGGCCACAACATACATTTCCACATAACAATCATGCAAACAATACTCAATGAATAATGAAAATAACACAGAAAAAGAATGTGGAAAATATTCTCAGGTCTAACCTTTTATGTCGACTTTCGAACTCGCGTTTCACGGCCGTCGGAAGGGCTATCACACCGCAACTTTTCTGGTTCACTGGTTTGCGTTTTACCTCGCTGTTTCGCTGCTCAAACTACTGTTTTGACCTCCGTTTTGCTGTTGTTTCCTCGCGGTTTCGCTGCCGTATTAGTGGTCACTGTTTCAGGTGTATATGGGACTGTTTTGGCTGTTCTTTTTGTGGGTTTTAAGTGCAGTTTTTGTGTGATTATTTAAGGGTTATAAGTGCAGTTTTTATGTTACTGGTTTATGGATTTTAAGGACTGTTTTGAGGGCTAATAGGAGTGCAGTTTTTCGGTACTGCAGGGAGGTTTACAGGGCTGTTGTTTCGGTGATATATGGAGGCTTATGGGGCTGTGTTTTCACGGATGTTTTGGGATGCAAGGGGGGCGGATGGCTTAGTGTGGTCTGCTTGGTGTTGAAGCGGCAATGTGTGGTTTTTTTGTGAGGGAAAGGTCTGAGTGCGTGATGGCTGATGCAATAGCGTGAAGGGTTGATGAAGTGGGGCGTGATGGGCGATTGTGGTGTGGAGTGGGCCAGGTGGCTTTGGCGTGTTCTGTTGATGAGGTGTGAATGAGGCTGTGTGATGATGGGGTGCTACGTTTTAATGCATGAACTGTTTATTGTTTACGTGGCTGAGAGTTAGGGTTTGGCTTCATTGTTGCTTATGTGTGCAGTTTATGGGTGCATGAAGGTGAGGCTGATTGGCTTTGTGATATGCTGAGGGACGTTTGTGACTTTGGCGTGAAGATTATGAGTGTGAGCTAGGGGGATGCATGTCTTGGTTAGGGGTTGTTTATATAGAGAAGGGCTAGGGCTTCTCCTTGTCTCACAAGGAAGGGATTTGATTTTGTGTTGAGCAATGAAAGTCAAAGATTGAGGGGGGAGAAATTTGGTTTAGATTAGGAATACAATATATTTGATTGGTGTTAATTAGGCATTTAATTTGTTAGATTAGGAAGTCAATATTTTTAATTGTTTATGATTGATTTTAATTAGGCATAATATTTCTTTAATTTAGTATATAATATTTTGGATTAGGAAGTTACAATATTTTAATTTGGTATAATTATATTTTATGTCTTATTTAATTTGGTATATTATTTAATTATATTTATTTAATTGGGTTGTACTTTGAGGGCCTTGGGCGTGTGGGCCAAGTGTAGTGGGCTAGGTGTTGTGTTGGTTTGGTGAGTGGATTTGGGCCAAGGTTAAATGGTTCTCGGTTTTTTAGGCTAAAGGTGCTTTAAAACGGAGGTCCAACGAGTGAGCCTGGAGCTAAACAAGCGAATAAACTTTAACGAAATACCGATTCCCTTCCGACAACCGTTCCCGCAACTTCCTCGACTAAAAAGGTAGTGTC
Source organism: Zanthoxylum bungeanum (assembly GCA_019454045.1). Lineage (NCBI taxonomy): Eukaryota > Viridiplantae > Streptophyta > Magnoliopsida > Sapindales > Rutaceae > Zanthoxylum > Zanthoxylum bungeanum. The sequence goes on from SKCR01003717.1 coordinate 25,658, forward strand.
TCCAAATGAGACTCATCATAGGGACTCACATGCAAAAAAGCAGTGCCTACAACTAGGTACGTACGTGTTCGGATAGTCCGACGATCAAATTTATGTTGGTTTTAATCTAGGTCCCAAGATCAAACAAGACATGAAAATCGTGCATGAATACACCAATGAAGATAGTGGAATACTTACATTGGTTGCTTGTGACGATTTGAAGACGATAGAAGCCAAAAACCCACTGCCATGGACGCCCACTGCATGCAGTCCACTGTCTTCTGTCTTCAGTATTTGAGCTGCGAAAATGAGTTCCTAGATTCGTCGGATGGATCCCGGCTCATGGGTGAACCTCCCTACCACCTTCGCAAGACTTGTAAGTGTGCTAGCACTTGAATTTTCACCATGAAAATCACTCTCTTGCTTCCCTATTGTTCACGCCCAACTGGTTCAAAACCAGTGAAGAATAGCCACTGTTTTGGCGTGAGAGAGATGAGAGAGTTAGAGAGAAAAAAAATGTGTTAACTTTTCTTTCATTTTTGTTTCTAAAAACGTAAGTGAGAAAGAAGAAGCAATGATGTATTTCATTAACCAAAAATGAATTTTTAGATAAAAACTCTTCAAAAACCGTGAAAAACATTTCCCTCCAAAAATTCATCATCATCACACATTGAGAATAGAGACAATGATCATATCCCATAAAGGTGACTAGATACATCCATCATCTATTCGTGTCAAGTGATGAGATATCGCGATGTGATTTGCGGATACCATTCGTTTCAAAATACGAATGTGTCCGCAAACACTTTCGGGCTCGGTCGCTAATTCCGAATTAACGCATTTCCGTCGCGACGAGAATTAATTAATTTCGCCTAGCGAAATTACTATTCAGATCGCTAACGAATTAATTCTAAATTAATTCGTTCGCCCGAATTAAAATCTAATTTTAATTCCGCGTCGAAATCTAATTTCGTTTAATATATCGAATATATTAATTTACCGATTAATTCCAAATTAATCGTTATCTCTCTTTAGACGATATTTTATCCTAGATAAAATATCTCTGTAATTAATCCTAGATTAATTTTCTCTCTCTTCTATATAATCCCAGATTATTCAAGAGTGCAGTTGTGCGTCATCGGTGGATTATCGGGAAGCGACCCATGAGATCCCCGGATAAGTTGACATTAAATACGGTCGTCGGAGTATCCGAATCACGTACGTACCAAGTACTACGTTCTACCGATTTACGAGACAAGGTCGACTCCTAGCAAAGAACCAAGTCTACCTAGTTCTCCGGACATATCCATTAAAGAATATCAAAGATCTGTATC
>SKCR01003718.1:0-26814 GCA_019454045.1 Zanthoxylum bungeanum
ATAAAGCATATATCGGATCTCTGGTAACTAGTCTCTATAATTGGATAATCATGACCTTGTCATATTATCTCAATGACTGCAGTACATAATAGAACCAGTTTCGTATCCTATGTGATCATCATCTCCACTATGACTGGAGTGATACTTCTATCTCGACATCACACCCAATACACTATGATTCTCAATATACCCAGAAGTGGCGTACACAGAACCTGTTAAAGCCTGGACGACCAAAACCAAACTATATTGATTGTCGCAAGTATTAGCGGTGCAAGTCTCAAGTTAAGACCAAATACACCTACCCTGATTCAGACTTCCATAGACACATAGTCATACTACCAATGGAATTCCGAGGGGTCTATCCAGAGCGAAGTTGTTTCCCGTACCATCGATAAACACAACCTCCTATTACACTTGCATGAGTATCCTATACCCAAATATATGAGAACTATGCCGTTATGCTCTCACAATGCACACAAGTGTAATACTAGTCTATTCTGCATTATCGATGTCCAATCTCGATAATACTACGACTAGGGATATTTAATGAATAAACCTTTATGGATTGATACTGTCTCATATCATCTCAATCCGGAACTAATCATATGGACCTTCTATCATTTATACATCTTGGTAATCTAATTACAAATGACAGAAGAGCAATTTCCTTTGTCACATAGTTAATTTGTACAACAACACCATGATCTGTACAAATAGTGATGCTATGGGTCATAACTGTCCAACAATCTCCCACTTGGCCTATAGCCAATCACTCAAGTGTCCAACACCCGAACTATGTATGGTTCGCTCAAACTTCTGCTGAGAAAATGCTTTCGTCAGCGGATTTGCATAATTATCATCTGATGCGATTTATTCGATCATCACATCGCCACAATGTATGATCGGAACGAATCAGATGTATAATTGAAGTATTTATCTGGATTGTTGATGAGACCATTAATTCTTTAGCATGTGATGTAGCCTAGCTCAGCTGCTAACAGAACTACTCCTAATCTAATTAGGATTATTATCGACCCAAATGGCTTCTATTACTGCCTCAGCTGCAGCAATAATCCACTTTGTTGTTTATTCGGTAACAGTATCTTGCATGGAAGATTTCCAGCTCATTGTTCCGTTATTCAAACTTTATAGTACCATTTGTTACGACTTATAGTCTTTTATATCGGTTATGAAACTTGCAACGGTGAACCCAGTTATTTCAAGTTCTCCTTCTCAAAAGTTTAAGAAACCATCATTAGTTCCTCTAAAATACTAAAGGATGTTCTTAACATCAATCCAGTGAATATCACTTGGATTGGCCTGATCGTGACTCCATATGCTCAAAGTATATGAGACACCAGGTCGCGTACATTTTCCAATGTATGAGTTCTCGGAGAGTAGCAACAACTTTAAATCTATCCTAGTAGATCTTTATTCCTAGAATAAAGGTTGTCTCTACCAAGAATTCTAAGGAGAATTTTCATGAAAGCCAAGCTTTCACCGATTGTATTATGGGAATATCATTTCCAAGAAATGACAAGTCATCATTACTTAGGACATCCATTATCAGTGCGCTCCCACTAACCTTCTATATACACAAGAATCATTTTCGTTTTGAATTAAATCATATACCATTATGATTACATCAATGAATAATTTCCAAGAACGCAATGTTTGCTTCAATATATAATGGATCGATTAACCTGCAAACCTTGTTTGCTTATTTTGGTACGACAAAACCGTCAGGATGTTATAAACATCCTCCAAAAGGTTTCCGTTAAGGAAAGCGATTTTGGCATTCAGCTGCTATATTTCATAAATAAAACATGCATCATCAGCAAGCATTATCCAAATGGATTTAATCATGGCAACTGGTAAAAGGTTTCGTCGTAATCGACACAATGTTGATAACGATGCCTTTTCGCTACAAGCCTAGCTTTGTACGTTGGTGTGTTGCCTTCCATGTATGTCTTCCTTGAAGACTTAATAGTACCGGCAGGCACAATGCCTTTCGGTATAACAACTGGTATCCAAACTCGGTTGGTATACATGTAATCCATTTCGGATTTCAAGGCACTTTGCCATAATAGGGAGTAGATACCTTGTATCACTTCCTCATACGTAGTCAGTTTGTATTCCTCAATAAGATTGACATCTTAACGAGGTGAGATCAGAAACCCATACCCCAGGTTGTTTTCTGACTCTCTCCGACTATCGCGGTTCTTGTGTATTCGAAGATTATTGGTATAGTTTCATCCTTGATGAACTATTTGTGTTCCATTAAGGAATCGGTGCCTGGAATAGTATTACTCCGATTTTCATCAAGTTTTACTTTCCTCCCACTTACCACTGCATATCGGTATTACTTTTAGGAAAACTGCATGGTGAGCAACAATTACATTGTTCTCTCTTGTGAGATGTATAAGTACTATACTTTGGTTTCCTAGGATAACCTACAATTAAGGCACTTATCCGATTTGGGTTTTAGTTTAGTATCATCCAAACATATGCCTAGCATACCCAAATCATCAGGAATGAGAAATCTCAGTTTCTTTCCTGTTCATATCTAATATGAAATCTGTTAAACAAATTTTTATGGAACCTTATTCAAAATACGTTTTGCACTATTTAAAGCTTATCCCTTGAAGGAAATGGTAGCTCAGAGCGACTCATGATTAACCTTATCATGTCCAACAAAATTCGGTTTCTCCGTTCAGACACACCGTCAAACTGACGTGTTCCGGGAGGAGTCCTCATTGAAAGAATACTATACTCTTTCAAGTATATGAGAAACTTATTGCTTAAGTATTTTCCATCATGGTCTAACCGTGACAATTTCAATACTATAGCCGATTTGTTTGTCTACTTCGTGTCGAAACTCTTTGAATTCATCAAAAGTTTCTGATTCATATTTCAAAAGAAACACATAACCATAACGCGAAGTCACATCCGTAAAGGTCACGAAACATTCATATCCACCTCTAGCCTAGCTAGATATGGGCCCACTTACGTCACTATGAACAAGGGCTAACAGATCGGTGGCACTTGCACTTTTACCAAGTAAAGGTGTTTCAGGCACTTTGCCTAATAAACTAGATTCGTAGACTTTATTTGATTGGAATCAAATTTATCCTAGTATCCACTCTTCGAAAGTGTAGATATACGAGTCTTGTTAATTGTGTCCCAGACAACAATGCCACATTTGAGTTTCAACTGATTTACTCAGTTTGAGCTATTTGTTTGTCATGTTATACGGTTGAGATTTATTTATATTCAAAATATAAATATTGTTATTCACATCTAATGTGTTTATCTCAATATCATCTTATATAATAAAACACTTTAGTGTTCTAGAATATAAAGGTATACCCGCAACGGGTTAAACCCTGATATAGAGATAATGTATCTAGTCAAACCAGTTATATTTAACAGTTTCCTAATTTAAGTACACACCCGAAGGGTAGTTCCTAAACTTAGGTCTCTACGGTTAAAACATCGACTATTGTCCCATTTTCAATTCGCAGATAGATCTCAACTTGAAGTCAGCATCTTGCTCTCAGCAGATTCTGCTCATCAGTACATATTTATGTACCACATCCAGTATCTAAAATCTAATTTTAATACTAGTAGCGAACATGTTTATGACAAACATATTTGAAGTCGGAGCCTTGCACCGTCTTCAATTCCTTCATGTCTGCCTTGTCCATACGGCAGTCACGCTTCTGTGTCCCCGTTTGCCACAATTTAGGCCGACATATTGGGATATGTCCTTTGTCTTCCCAGAAGATTATAATGACTTTGCCTTTGCCCCTTTTCACACCCCAGAAGCCTTTGGCCAAGCCTTGGTCCTCTAGAATGTCGAAATAAGATGCGCCTTGCGCTTCTTGCCCTATTGCAAACTCTGGCTTTGTCTCCTTGAGTATAGCCATTAACTCTCCAAGAGTTTTCTATTGCAACTTGTTCTTCTAAGATCTAAAGATAGATCTATGAAAATCCTTCAATTCCAATATCATACTATAAGGATCTAATCCTTAGTTCTGATTAAGAAATTAAAGAGTCTATTTGGCAAGCATAATGGATTAAGCACTAAAGTTATTATCACATGAATCTTCCAAAGATCATGCTCTACCTTTTGCTTAACTCCAGGCTTAGGCTCGAGATGTCACTATATCAAATAAAGTAACTTCTCGTCACTCAGGACTATCCTGAGATTTTATTCCCAATTTGAAAATTAAAGTCGTTTAAATACATTTTCGCCGAGGATTATGTTTTAAACACTAATCTTTCAATTATCTTGATTCTAATAGTCCAACTATTTAATCAACGATTTTAGGTACTATAGATTATAATGATTACTATAGTTCAACTATATAATCAACTATAATTTAATTGATTAAATTCAATTATATTGATTACTATAATCCAATTATAAAATCAACTATTAATTGAAATGGTTAATTCAAATATATTGATTACTATAATCCAATTATATAATCAACTATAAATTAAATAGTTTGAATACAGTCCAACTGTTTTAATTAAAACAACATTAAATATTAGTCCAACTAATAAATAATTTATTTGACGAAATATTTGAAATGAGCGCGTATGGCAAGTAACTAAACGAATATTGCAAATTTAATACTTGCCTCCCACTAATTTTCGGCGAGCCTCTAACCCTCTGTTGAGTACTCGGGAAACCTTGTTTCCTAGTGGGCTAGGATCTCGTTAAATAACACACAATCTTGACTTTGGCCAACAAATTGTATGATAATTAACTAGGTAGATCTCTAAGATCAATTGGATCTCATCCAATTCCTAGATCCAGTAAGTGGACATCCAAGTCCGAAACATATATCTTATATATGCCAATTTATCCAATATATTGCCTAACCATTTTCCTCTGAATCAACTAAGCCTTGGCTTTGGCACAACAAACTTAGTGATCCCAGTTAAGCGGAACCCATTGACCTTGGAAAGCTTCGTAATCAATGTCGATGGACAAGAAGTGATCTTGACTTTGGCCAACAAATCACAACTTGTACAAGATACCGATATGGAACAAAGCCTTCATGATTCAAACACATCCTCGACGGACAAATGCCTTGACTTTGGCCAAGAAACCGATGTCAGTCTTGGATCTTGAGTAAGAATCACTCAATGGAAGGAAAAACGTTTAATATGATGTTGAGGGTTTTTTTCGCGTGTAATTGGCAACCAATTAATTATCTTTGTTAATGTCTCATCATCATACACCCTTAAACATGCATTCTAAACACATAATAAGGCGCATATAAATAAATATAATAATGATATGCGGATGGATACTTAACACATTGTTCCTAGAACAAATCTCTCTATTTCCTCTCTCCCGCTAGCACAAGTATTACTTCTACCCGATTACACAACACTTCTAAAGAAACCTCATTTACATTGAGGGGAATAGGTGAGAAGAAAAATACAAAGAGTAAGGAGGTAATAGGCTGGACACGCAGGTCCAATTAATAAATTCTAAATTTATTACAACATTTTCCAAAATTGCCATCACCCATCTAATATCCATCCGATATACATTATTCATACATCGCATCCATGTATTCACACAAGCATGTTATCAATCAATCTAATCCAATTAATTAATCTGAATATTAATGACCATCCAATGTTCAAACAACGATTTGATTTTGCGCGAGTCAAACTCGTTTTGCGAATAAGTACTCAAAGTACGAATTCTTGAATTAAATTAAACTACAACATTAAATCCATTTTAATTTGTATTTAATACTAATTCATTTATTTAATTCCAAATTAAATATTATACTTTATTAACGAACCTTTTCGACTTAGATTCCAAATCTAATCGTTACGGGTCTTAAAGCCCGAATTAAAATTAAAAGTCCATTAAGTCATAATTGGACTTTATAGATACGGTTTTGGGCCCAATTGGATCCAACCAATTTAGCCTAAACCTAACTTGGTACAACCAAGCCCATTAATCCCAATTACAACTTTTAAGGCCCAATTCCAAAATAAGCCCAATTCATTTAATTTCAAAATTCCAAATTTCATAATCAAATTAATTAAAGTGTATACCATAATTAATTACCCAAATTAACATTTCCAAAACACAAATTTGTACAATTAATTATGCTCATTATCATCAACTAATTTCCAACACAATTGAATCAAAAAATCATATCATTATACATGCTATAACTCACTGCATTTAGGGTTTTTGTGTCCAATTGTAAATCCAATCCAATTGAATCTAAATCAACATTACCCAATTGTTTCAAGTCATCCAATGATCAAAGAACAAAAATACCATGACATTAGGGCACTCAGATCTCTCAGCCAAGCCTAACTATTGGGCAAAAATTGATCCAATAAACTTTTCATGAAATTGATCCAATACAACTCCAATACAACATCATTCAAGCATACTCAATCAATTAATTTTATCAAATCATGCTCAAAATGGCTCTGATACCATTATTGGGTTTCTATTAATTCCCAAGGATCAAATCAAGCAATGAAACTCATGTGTGAATACTCAAAGGAGTTACAGAATTCTTACAATGATCGGTTGAGCGATGCGATGAACACAAAAACTTCAAGCTCTCCTCCAAGGTGCTCTCGGCAGTGGGCTGGTTTTTGCTCCTCCAAGAATTCGGTCATGATCCTCCATTGATGAATCTCCAAGCTCCAAGCTTTCTATGGTGATTCCATGCTCACGAAATTAGTTCACTATCACCTTCGTAAGACCCTTAAAGCGTGCTAGCACTTCCAAAATTTTGCCGCAAAACTTCATATCCTTCTCCTTCAACTCACGGTAAAACCAGAAAAAGAAGAAGAAGAAAATGCCCATTGGGCGTGAGAGATGAGAGAGAAGAAAGATGTGTTAAATGTGTTGGTTTTTAGATTTCAAAAATCTAATACAAAAATCCACTTTCCAAAAGTCAAAGCATTAATGCCAACCAACTACTTCCATCACTATTCACATCAAAAGTGGCTTGACATCACATCACTCAAAGTGACAAGTGATTTGACGCTTGATGTGACTAGTGATTTGACGCTTAATGTGACTTGTGGGCTGCACTTAATTCGCAATGTGAGTGCGCCCGCAAACTCTCCCGGGCTCGGGTTCGCTAATTCCAAATTAACAAATTTTCCGTTGCGACGAAATTAAATCTAATTTAATTAAATAACTTTGCCTAGAAAAATTACTATTCACTTCGCTTGCGAATTAATTCTAAATTAACTCGTTCGCCCAAATTAAAATCTAATTTCAATTATGCGTCGAAATCCAATTTCGTATAATATATCGAATATATTATTTTATCGATTAATTCCAAATTAATCGTTATCTCTCTTTAATTAATATTTTATCCCAGATAAAATATCTCCGTAATTAATCCCAGATTAATTTTCTCTCTCATCTAATTAATCTCATATTAATAAAGTGCGAGTCATACGTCATCGGTGAATCTTCGGGAAGCAACCCATGAGATCCCTGGATATGTTAGCAGTAAATACGGTCGTCGGACTATCCGAACACGTACGTACCAAGTACTACATTTTTACCGATTTACAAGATATGGTTGGCTTCTAGCAAAGTATCATGCCTACCCAATTCTCCAGAAATATTCTTACTAAAATATGTGATCTATATCAGGCGTAGTATACGTAGTATTGCATATTTCGATCCAGTATCAGATGTCACGTGCAAGGCCTGGGGCTGGAATTGTGTCTGCCCCGTACAAAGCACATATTGGATCTCTGGTAACTAGTCTTTATAATCGGATAATCATGACCTAGTCATATTATCCTGATGACTGCAGTACATAAGAGAACCAGTTTCGTATCCTACGTGATCATCATCTCCACTATGACTGAAGTGATACTTCTATCTTGACATCACACCAAATACACTACATTTCTCAATATACCCATAAGAGGCGTACACAGAACCTGTTAAAGCTTGGACGACCAAAACCAAAGTATATTGATTATCGCAAGTATTAGCGGTGCAAGTCTCAGGTTAAGACCAAATACACCTACCCTGATTCGGACTTCCATAGACACATAGTCATACTACCAATGGAATTCCGAGGGGTCTATCCAGAGCGAAGCTGTTTCTCGTACCATCGATAACACAATCTCCTATTACACTTGCATGAGTATCCTATACCCAAATATATGAGAACTATGTTGTTATGCTCTCACAACGCGCACAAGTGTAATACTAGTCTATTCCGCATTATCGATGTCCAATCTCGATAATATTACGACTATGGATATTTAATGATTAAACCTTTATTGATTGATATTGTCTCATATCATCTCAATCCGGAACTAATCATATGGACCTTCTATCATTTATACATCTTGGTAATCTAATTACAAATGACAGAAGAGCAATTTCCTTTGTCACATAGTTAATTTGTACAACAACACCATGATCTGTACAAATAGTGATGTTATAGGTCATAACTGTCCAAAAATTATCTCTTGGCTGCCCCATAATATCAACCAACACACTGGCCATCTTGACAAAACAAACTCAAAAAGAAAGAAAATACTAAAAAAAATTGATAGACAAAGACAAGACTAAAAATAAGACTAAAAAAATTAAAAAAGACCACGTAAGTCTCAAAACAACACAAAATAATCAGATTCAAAACTCAGTGAAAAATTAAAACCAAAAATTTCTTTTTTTATTGAAGAACACTAAGGCAATCCCTAGCACAACTTAACACACAAGGTAGTTGATCAAACTTTTCTTATTTCTCTTGCACAAATTTGAAATTAATTAATTTTTATAATGACTCTAATGACCTATAAATCCTAATTATACATGCAAATTAAACAAACAAAGTGATTCAAAACTGATTAGAAACCAGAACCTGAAACAGACTCAAATCATGTAATTAATATTCTGGGAAGCATTCAAGACCAGCTATGAGAACATTCGGCCTTAAATTGTGTACTATTGACTAGATCGCGTCGCGTACATGCAAATACATATATTATGGATCTCGTAACTCATTCTAAATCAAAAATTAGAACCGTTTTAAAATCAGTGTGCAGGTGGAATATTCTGACTAAACTGATCCGAAAGTTACATAAAACTTCAACCCTAAATGACTCAAAACTCCAAGAATTGAATCATATATCCTATTATCATGTAAGAACATTATAAAAACATTCAATATTCAGTCATAAATAAGAAAAACACAAAAAAAAAAAATTAACCAAAAAAAAAAATATGGACAGATTGTGAAACTGATGTAAATCTGAATTTTTATTTTTATTTTTTGACTCTATTTCAAGAAAGACTCAATAAGAACACATAAGAACTGACCAAAAACGAAAAAGAAGAGACAAAAAAATATAAAGACTTCATGGAACGATAAAGATAGAGAAAATCTTGATCTTGGAACCCTGAGCTCTTGATACCAAATGATAAGAACCTCCTTGTGTTTAATTCCAAGAAGACCCATCCACGTGTTCTAAGCCCCAAGTCCTTTCAAGATCAAGTTTAACCCTTAAGGAATATTGCCCTTAAGAACATTTCTTTATTTCTTTGGAGAATCTTGAACAACGATACAATGCCACAAAGCTTGCCACACGTTGATAAGCTTTTGTTCTGTAGAACTAAGGAAAAATCCACTCCCTCAAGATGACACAAGTCACTTTATTTTGTTAAAAGAAAAAGGTTCTTGATTCATCCTCAATTATAATGAATAATCTCATTTAAATAGGTCACTAACCCTAATTCTACCCAAATATAATAAAACCCTAGTAAAATAAATCTAATAAGACATAAATTCCTTCAAAAATCTGTTCATGGGCTTTCTAATTTAATCAAAGTTCAGCCCAACACTTAAACATCACATAACCTTAAAAAATATAAAATATAAAAGCCGTAGGGATAAAATGTGTTCTCATTTTGTCCAAGAAGGATTATGAATTGGACTTTGACGTAAAATGCAAAGTTGTAGATCCATGAGTCCTCTTTCCAATGCAAATTGAACACTGAAATCGGACATCGGATGTGTTCTCACATCCAATGTGTTCTCACATCCGATGTGTTCTCATTTTGCAGTTTACTCATGCAAATTTTATTCCAAATGTGTTCTCATTTTGTCCAAGAAGGATTCTGAATTGGACTTTGACGTAAACTGCAAAGTTGTAGATCCATGAGTCCTCTTTCCAATGCAAATTGAACACTGAAATCGGACATCGGATGAGAAAGTTATGGCCAAAGTACAAAGACTGCGCAAATCCCGCCACTGTTATGCAGTATGCACCATTCGAAAATTATTCCGAAAATCAATCAAGTCACACCCATATATAAGTGTGTTCGCCAATAATCACTCCAAATATCAGAACAAACAAAAATACGACCTTTAATATATTTAAATATTTCATTTAAAATAATTTTACAATCTTTATATAATTTAAAAAAGTGATGTTTTGTTGTATTTCTAGTCATTATACAAGCAGCAGGATTTAAAGCATTCGGAACGTAATTAGTAAAATTAATTTTTTTTCACTAAAATATAAAAAAAAAATAGATGTGTCATACAAGTTAATTTAGCAAATTCTTCTATATTTTTAGCACCAAAATATTTAAATAAATCTAAAGAACTCGTACCTCTAATAGATGATGCGTACCTGGCCATTTCAGTTTGCGTTGTATTAAGTCCAATTTCAATTGCATGATGTCTTTCAAGTGCTTGTTCATATTGCCATATCCACCAGTAAATTTGTAAGAAACTATGTAATGGTTGCATATTGCTCTTAGACCTTCATTTTTAGTATTGACTAAATGAAAATGAATTTTGAAAATATCGGAGGAACGAGACTTAACTTCTCTTCATCGTGTACCGATACTAAGGCCGCTCTCTTGGGTTGGGGCACATTTGGCATTGTATTCTCATATGAGCTTGCTATTTTTTGTTAAAGAAATTTTAAAGAATGAGGGAATTGAGAATGAGAAATTATAGATTAGAGAATTGAGAATTGGTGTTGAAAAAATGAAAAAAAGACCTTTATTTATAGAGTTTTATATATTTTGTGATACCTAAAATGCCTTTAAAACTAGTCGTTTTATTAATGTTATTAAGGGTACTTTAGTAATTTTTTTATTTTTTTTTTGGAAATAGGGTTGGGTGTCGTTGCTCCCTGCCTTAAGCCCAACGGCAACGGGCCTGCTCCCAACGGCAAGTAACCGAGTAGCCGTTGGGAGCCCTACGGTTCCAACCGAAACCGTTTGATTCCCATTGGAACAGTGAATGGTTCCAGTGGTTCTATTTCGATTCGGTCAAGGGTGAACCCTAATCGAACCAAAATATTACAGTTCTGGTTCCGGAACCGGTTGGAACCAGAATCGGAACTGTGGTCGGGTCTACTATGCACCATTCGAATATCATTCCGAAAATCAATCAATGCAGCCCATGAACGTCTAAGATCCATTTCATTCTTGACTTGGACATAATAAAGCCTTCATATAAAGTCTCATTCATGGCCTAAACTCCAAAATCCAAAGAATCTTCAAAATCTACCAAAATGGCCCAAATACACCAATCTGACCAAGCTAATTCTGGATCATATCAGATTTTTCTCAAGTGTTGAGTACGCAAATCCTTCACATAATGAGAGTGTTCTTCGTAATAATTTTCTTGCCTACACGTGCCATTGGAGGTCAAGAGACAAGGTGATGAGGATCGTGGTTTAAAAAATCGTGATTCAAAGATATCAAGATCTGAAGGTATATTTTCTTCCAAAGTTCTAACTATTATTTCATTGATGTACTAGAAAATATGATTCCGGTTTTTCCAATGTTCATGCAAATAAAATTAAATGAACACGTTTCCGCTACGCATGAACTTTGAAAACCAAAAAATAGTATTATGAGTGGTCGTATTTATTCTAGTTTATTAATAAAAATGATTTATTGTAAATCATCATAATATGTATATAAAAGAGTAGGCTTTGTATTTTTTAATTATATTTTTTATCATCTGATAATGAATGTATGAATATTAATCGTTACTTATATGGTTGTCTTTGGGTTAAAATTTTAATTTTTTATGCATTGGATACGTAAACCCAAATTAAATGGATATTTTTTTTTCTAGTAATTATAAAATTATTTGTAATTTATTTCCGGTGTAGATCAAGCCGAATGATGAATGATGATATTATGTACGACATAATAATGATTTTTTTTATTATGTGTTACTGCACAATGCAACAGTGAGACTGTTGCACAGTGCAGCAGTCAGTTGCTGCACAGTGCAGCAACTGACTACTGCATTGTGCGACAGTGCAGCAACTGTTGCACTGTAGCAGCATGTTGCTAACGTTCTTTAAATTTCAATTCCTAAAATTACATCAGTCATTCATAAAATCTTTCATCTCAAATTTGCTGGTTAAAGTATTCTTGGTAAACTAAATCATCTCATGATTACTACTAATTATTAGTATATCATTTACATAAAGACACACAATGACATATATTTTTTGAGTTGATTTAGTGTAAACATAGTTATCACACTCATTTATTTTGAATTCACTTGACAACATCTTTTTTTCAAACTTCTCATACCATTGTTTAAGTGCTTGTTTTAATTTGTATAAGGATTTACAAGTTTGTACACCTTGTTTACTTATCCAAGAGTATTGAAACCTTTATGGTTGTTTCATGTGAATGTCCTCATCCAATTCACCTTTCAAGAATGTCATCATCTTTCCATCTATTTGATACATTTCAAGATCAAATATAGCTGTTATGATTATAAGCATTCTCATTGAAGTGATATGAGTCACTGGTAGACCCGGCCAATGGTTCAGTTCGGTTCCGAACCAGAACCGAACAGAATAATTATGGGTTCCACAAGATTGTGGAACCAGGAACCGGAACCGAACTAAACCGAACGGTTCCGGTTTTTTTAATTTTAAATTTTAATAATAATTTAAAAAATAAAAATGAGATTAAAAAATTTATTTAAAATTATTAATTTAAATTTAGATTGCATTAAATTAAAAATAAAATGAAAGAGCTTTAACTTAAATTTTAAAAACTTATATTGCTTACGTATTCTCTGAGAGTGAGAGGAATCAAAGCTCATATAGTTCCATTGCATTTTTAAGATAGTTCATTATTATAATTATTTAGTCATCAATCATCATCATTATTTGTGTTTGTTGATCCTTCAGCTTTTGTTCCGCTTGCACTTGCAAATGCATTATCGAACAAGTCTTCAAAGTTATCGGTGGCATCTTCTTGTTGCCTCAGATCAACTCTGGTCCAATCAACTACATATTCGGTTCCGATTGAAACCCTTTAATATTTTTTTTTCTTCAAAAAAATGAATGTTTTTCCCCTTGAAAATGGCTGCGAGCTGCTACCATGTTTCGTGGTAGTGCTTGTTGGCAGCTGCGCGCTGCCATAGCTAAACGGAAGCAAGATGCTTCCGACTTTCCTGATTATAATTTTCACCCAAAAGTTTGGGCCATTTTATCCCATACAAATAACCAAAAAGTTGGGCTGTCTGGCCCATGGCATCTTTTATTTTTTATTTTTTGATATTTAAAATATATATATATATTTAAACTTTGTATAGAGGTCAACTAATTTGGACATCACAATAAGATTCAACTTATTTCAAGGCCCTAAATCAATTATTATTGATAATATAATTAATATTGTTACATCATTATTAATTTTTTAAAACAATTATTAACATGCAAATATAATTATAAAAAATAATTTTTTATATAAATTTATTTTTTAATTATCTTTAAAATGTAACTCAAAAGTTTTTAGGAAATGCAGTTTTAATTTTTGTATTTGAGTTTTATTAATTAATATTTTCTTGATAAGTTTTAAAGGAATAAATTAGAATGTTTTAGTTATTGAATTTTCAATATACATGTCATCATGTCACGTCTTACATAAAGTTTTTTTTTAATTAATTAAAAATACTCAAATAAAAAAAAAAAAAAAAAGACTAACAGAAAATAACATTAAATTGATACATCTCAATATACCATAAATTTGTTAAAATGATTTTTGGGAAATTGTTGTTTTGAATGTCAATTTATTGATCTATTAATAAATTATATTCTGGTTTTATTTTATTCATTCATTATAATGTATTATAAAATTAAATATTATATTTTTATAATAATTTTCGTATATTTGTAAGTATTTTAATGAATCAATTATGATGCAAAATTATTAATTATTGTTTATGTCAAAGGTAAATGTGTCCAAGCTCCCAAGGGACGTGGCTTGGTGGTGTAAGGTTCAGGATCTCATATTGAGGTCGTGTTTTCGAATCCATGGAGTGCGTTTCTTGTAAGAGCCTGAGACAGCCCGTAATTTTACCTGCTCCGCTTAAGCCCGTAAGGGATGGTTTGGTGGTGGTTTCCAACGATTTCAAAAAAAAAAAAAATTGTGAAAGCATTAATAAAGTTAGAGTATTTCTTTGATTTCTTGACAAAATGAAGTATTGCGGTATTATAAAAACAGTAAAACGTAAGTAGTAGATGGTATAAACATTAGGAGGAAAATCACTCTCCCAAAGAAAATAAACGGCGTATGCAATGAAGATGAACCGTTGAAGATTATCATCAAAATTAGAAGCAAAACTTTTTCTGTTCTCAGGTTTTGGATCTGTTGCTCATATTAATAAATCTTCCCAATATCCAGCATATATATACATATATACACAAATATATATCTATATATTTATTTATTTATAGACAAAACTAAAAGAAATAAGTTTTCTATTCATGGATGGTACTCAAACCCCACTTCATGGAATAATCTGTTGCAACAACACGAGCAGTTAGGTTACCTTCAAAGCATTCTTGCAATATCAACCGGCCTAGCTCTGAATCATCTTTGCTCAAATCCGACTTTGCCATCAACTCATTCAATTTCCTTTTAGTAAGAAGTACCTTGACCCTCAAGATATCATTGGTTGATTGTTCATTAAGCCTTGCAAGTTCCTCGCTTTCTTGCTTCAATGGATGCACCACTTTGTTCTTTCCAACCAAATTTCCCATTCTATTTTTCTTGCTCTTGTGTGTGATTCTTTTTCGCTGGTGGTGGGTATGGTAATTATGTGAGTAAGCTTTGAGTACACTCTTAATGAAGCTTGTTATGTATTTATATTAGATATAAATAGACCTGCGGGTTGTTGTGGTTTTTCTTTAAAAAAAACAAAAAACAAAAAATAGATAGAATTGACCAAAATCGGCTTAATCTACCACTAAATGAAATCGTATATCAAAGTAAGAGTGTGATATTCTAATTCTATCACATATATTTCAATATATCTCAATGTCCATTTTTATAGGTATAGGATCATAATGAGATCAATGGAACACAAAAAAAAAAAAAAAAAAAAAATCATATATAAATCTTGTAGAAACTGAAGTATATTGTAATTATTGAGATATGTTATAATTCAATGTATCACAATCATTGATTAAAATGAGTTGTAAATATTGAGATGTGTGATAATCAATCTATCATAAACATTAATTTTGCGTTGTAGATATCGAGATTTGTAGAAATTCAACGTAACATAAACACTGATTAAAGTATATTGTAGATATCGAGATGTGTAAAAATTCAATATATTATAAATACTAATTAAAGTGGGGACTTAAATATAATTTCATCCTTCAATATATTATAAATATTAATTAAAGTGATGATTTAAATATAATTTTATCCCATAATTTTTGTAGTGTCATGTGGCAGCACCAGATGGAACATAGGACAAAAATATATGTAAGTTAGATATTAGATGTTAGATATTAGATATCAAGATGTGTGAAATTTAATGTATCATGAACATTAATTAAAATGCGCTGTAGATAACTAGCCCTGGGCATTATCGGATCCGGATCGGATCAGATCGAATCTGAATCCGATCTGATCCGATAAGCATGGAGATATTTGATTCGATTGGATTCGATTGCCTTATCAAACTCGATTTGATCCGATCCGAAAAAAACCGGATCGAATCGAATCAAACTAATTTGATTCGATTGATTATCAGATTGGATCAGTTTGATTCGACTACTGGTTCGAATTCGATACAATGTTCGAATTTGATAATGGATCAGAATTTGATAATGAATCTGAATTTGATAACGGATCCGAATTTGATTACCGATCCGAATTTGATAATGGATCCAAATTCGACCATGATCCGGATAAATTTGATTTGATAACGAATCTGAATTTGATAAAGGCAAAGCAATCAAAATTCAAAAACTGAAAAACATAAAGTATAACACTTAAAAACACATTAGTGCATTACTTATCATGTAGGAAAAGCAATAACTCGTCATGACGTCATGTAGGAAAAGTAATAACTAATTAACTAATTAAAAACACATTAGTACATTATTAGCACATAAATAAATGCCCTGCCCTTCCAGCGCAGCGCACCAACAGCAGCCAGCAGGCAACAAGTTACAACATCCAACATGAAATAATCAGGCTGTGGGTTTGGGACATAACATAACAATGGGACTACTTTGAACTACCAGCAAATAACAAAATAGTTTTAGAGCACAAAAATTTAACCACAAGACAGATTATCATGGGACTACTTTGAAACTGAAGATATTTTATTTAAGAAGACCACACTTTGGTACTTTTGGGTTTGGGACATAACACACTACAAGAATTATGGCTTTTAGCGTCCAAATATTTAGCGTCGAAACATTATGCGACGCCAAAACTAACTTTTAGCGTCGAATATTAGTTTCGACGTTATATGTCATATTTTTAGCGACGGAAAAAAACTTCGACGCAGAATATTAATGTTTTGGCGTCGAAACTATATTTCGACGCTAAAAACAGAACTTTAGCGTCGACAAATATTCGACGCTGAATAATTATATTATTGCAATAATTTTTGGTGCCAGATATTACACTTTTAGCGTCGAAACACATGGTCGACGCCAATAATATAATTTTAGCGTCGAACATATATCGTCGCTAAAGGTGTATGAAGTTTCCACCGGCAAATCCTTGACTCTTTCGCGTCTAAATTAAATGCGACGCTAAAAACGGCAACAATTAGAGTCGAATGTGAATAATCGACGCTAAAAATTGTACTTTTAGCGTCGCAATTAGTTTCGACGCTAAAGAGTTATGAAGCTCCACCGACAGTCCTTGATTTTTTCGCGTCTAAATTTACTTCGACGCTATATTTTTGATATTTAGCGTCGACAAAACACTTGCGACGCTAAAAACGTATACAATTAGCGTCGATTTTGAATATTCGACGCCAAAAATAATACTTTTAGCGTCGAACATTTGTTCGACGCTAAATAGTTATGAGGCTTCCACCGACAGATCCTTGGTTCTTTCGCGTCTAAATTAAATCCGACGCTAATGTTTTATATTTAGCGTCGAAAAAACGGTTTCGACGCTAAAAATGGAACATTTAGCGTCGCAAAAACCGTTTCGACGCTAAAAACGGCAACAATTAGCGTCGAATTTAGTATTCGACGCTAAATATAGATTAAAATACAGAAGCTCGGCACCCCTTCTCCCCCTCTGTTTTTTCTTCATTCTCTTCGTAAAAATCCTCTGAAATCCAGAATTTCTCCTATACAACCTCACATCTCTCCTAAAAATTTTCAATAAAATTGTAATCAATTTCCGAAAAGGTAAATCTTCTTTCATATTTCTTTATTATTTTCAATTTTAATATGATTATATATGTTGTTTATATGTTTTTATATGCTGTTTGTTAGTGATTTATGATTCATATATGTAGAGTAAGTATATTAATTAACAAAATAGAATTTTTCTGTAAACTATTTAATTAATTTATCAACCAAATATATATATATATATATATATATATGCTTAAATTAAGTATTACTGAATTAGTAATGTTGATTCCAATGTAAAATGATATCTAATAATTATATTATTATATTTAGGTATTCTGCTGAAATGGATAGAAATTGGATGAGCTCTCTGGATAGATTGAGTGTTGAATATCGTAATGGAGTGTCTGAGTTTATGGAAGTCGCAAAGCAACACATTGATGCAGAAGGTCGTGTTCGTTGTCCATGTGCAAATTGTTTGAATAGGAAAAGGAAGCGGTTAGATGAAGTTCATAATCATTTATACATGCCAGGAATATCACCCACTTACCGTACGTGGATTTATCACGGTAAGCAGTATCATTCTCAGTCACAGTTTTTTGATGTCGGCGAAGGGAGCAGTAGTTACAATCAACCTGCAAACGATGATATCGCCGATATTTTGCATGACTTACAAGGTCCACAACTTGGTCATATTGTTAGTGGCGACATGCCAGTGTTAAGTGGAAATGATCAAAACTTATTTAGTGAGCTACTTGATGAGGCAAAAAAAATTCCATTCGAAGGTGCTGGAATGTCGATCTTGAATTTCGTTGTGAAATTATTACACATTAAAGTGATCAACAGAATGACCAACAAAGTATCGATATGATGTTAGAGTTACTGGCCCAAATGTTACCGGTTGGAAGCGAATTGCCTAAGTCGTACTACGAGGCAAAGAAAATGTTGCGTGATCTGGGAATGGGGTATGAATCCATTCATGCTTGTAAGTTTGATTGTGTATTATTTCGTGCCGAGTATGAATCACTTGAACATTGTCCGATATGTGGTGAAAGTCGGTACAAAGTCCGTGGTATGGGGAAGAAAGTGCCTCAAAAGATATTGCGATATTTCCCTTTAACGCCCAGGCTGCAGAGATTGTTCATGCACGACACACAGCGACTGATATGATATGGCATCATGAAAAGAGGATCGGTGCGGAGGGCATACTTAGACATCCTGCGAACGGAACCGAATGGAAGGAATTTGATGACATGTACCCCCGTTTCGCTGAGGACCCCCGTAATGTCAGGTTAGGTCTTGCCTCTGATGGTTTTAACCCATTTGGGAATATGTACAACTCTTATAGCATCTGGCCCGTTATTGTCATTCCATATAACTTACCTCCATGGAAATGTATGAAGGATCCGTTCATGTTTATGTCATTGCTTATCCCTGGTCCACGTTCACCTGGTAAAGATATAAATATTTACCTGAGACCATTGATCGAGGAGTTACAAACATTATGGAATGTGGGTGTGCATACCTATGATGCAGCTTCAGAGCAGTATTTTCAGATGCATTCCGCATTATTATGGACCATTAATGATTTTCCAGCCTATGGTTCATTATCTGGATGGAGCACTAAGGGATACATGGCATGTCCAGTTTGTGCGGATCATACACCTTCCCAACGATTACGGAATAAAATCGGATACACGGGGCACAGGAGATTTCTTGAGTCGAGTCATCCTTGGCGGAGGAGTAAATTATTTAACGGGCAACATGAACCTCAGAGTAAGCCCAGTCGATTGTCTGCATTTGACATACTTTTCCAACATCAACAGCTCAAAGACAGCACACCAGGTAAACATCCTAATAATAGAGATAAAAATCGAAAACGGTTACCTGAAGAGTTGAATTGGACAGGAAAAAGTATTTTCTTTGAGTTAGAATATTGGGGGACTCTGAGTTTGCGACATAATTTGGATGTAATGCATATAGAGAAAAATATTTGTGAGAGTTTAGTGGGTACACTATTCAATATTCCGGGTAAGACAAAAGACACTGTAAATGCTAGATTGGACCTACAAGATCTTAGAATTCGCAGTGAATTGCATTTACAAGACTCCTCTCGAGGTTTTATTAAGCCTCCTGCTAGTTATGTGCTCAATCAATCGGAGAGAAAATCATTCTGTGATTGGCTGAAAATGGTTAAATGATGATGATGATGATGATTCTGGGCAAGAACAGCAGCAATTGCTGCTGTTCGTCTTCAAAATCATCATCATCTTTGGTTAATATTTATATAATGTTAAGTTTGAATTTGTGCCCTCCTTGGTTAATTATAACTGTTTGATAAGTTTGAATTCCAGTGAGCTCACGTTCGTGTGGCGTTCTCTAACGCGTTCGAACGGACCAATTCCAGTGAGCTCACGTTCGTGTGGCGTTCTCGACCGCGTTCGAACGGACCAATTCCAGTGAGTTCACGTTCGTATGTCGTTCTTTAATATGTTTGAACACCCACTTTACGTTCGAACGCGTTAAAGACGACGACATACGAACGTGAACTCACTGGAATTGGTCCGTTCGAACGCGTTAGAGAACGCCATACGAACGCTTGCTCACTGGAATTGTCCGTTCGAACGCGTTTGAGAACGCCACACGAACGTGAGCTCACTGGAATTGGTCCGTTCGAACGCGTTAGAGAACGCCATACGAACGTGTGCATGAGAAGTCGTGTGATTGTGTGCTTCGTGGTTGGTTATATGTATCCCATTGATTGTGTGACTGTGTGTATGTACGTGTATGAACTCGTAGATTATATGGATAATCAATGCATATGTGAAATGAATGAATGAATTTGAAAACGAAAGTGAGCATTCGATGTTATAAGCGCTTTTGTTAAGTTGTATTGACTTGTATGGATATGTATGTATATGTATAAGAATTTAGGAATTTGATGACGCTAATGCGACGGGTTTTTGCAGATGGCACCGGGCAATCGCAAACGGGCTACCGCGACTCCATCTACATCAGCAAGGGCAACTGGCCCTGGTGATTTCTCTGCTAGCACAGGTGAGTCCAGTACAGTGAAGGGTCGAGGACGCACCCGTGGCCTGGGGTTGGCTAAGTACGTTAAGGCTCACGGTCGTATCCGGATAGAGATATCAGATGATGGACACACTCAAGTCGGACAACATAATTCAGCGTTTAATACAGCCATAGGAGCTACAGCTCGATTTGAAGCTCCCCAAAACTACGTATCTTGGAGAAAGATACCGTGGGAGACGAAACTGAACCAGCTATTCCGTTCGCTACTTGTAAGTTTTCGATATTGTTTGTTATTTAACATTTTTATTTTATACTTAGAGTTACTCGAATTTTCATGTAGGAATGGTTCGACTTCTATCTGACCCAAGTGAATGTCCAACAATATATTGACTACCACATGGGGAAAAGTTATAAAGATTATAGAACAAAAGTCTTGAAACCAATATTCGACGAACATGGACCTTCAAATGCTCCACAACACAAACCTGATTTTATAGAGGAACAAGACTGGACATTTTTATGTGAGCTTTGGTCGAGCAAAAACACGAGGTAAATTTTGAAATAAACGGAAATTTATAATTGTCTTTGTTTTCGGTACTTACAGTGTTCGTGAATACAGGATAAATGTCACGCAAATGCGGAAAATCGAAGTCACTTGCGTTTTAACCACCGTGGAGGTTCGAAGCCATTTATCCAACATCGTGCCGAACATTCTGAGGTAAATATATCCTAACGTAAAATTTAACAGTTAATTGTTTTTACTATCTGGAATAATATTGAATTTATTTTATGTTTATAACAGAGTAGCACATGTGAGGTGCAATCATTTCCAGATTTTTTCCGTGTGACGCATTACAATGACAAGAATAAATGGATAAATGAAGAAGCCGAACGCTGCTATGTAAGTTTCAGTTTTTAAAATAAAATAATTAATATTATATATGTTAAATTTTTTTCTCAAATTCTAATATTAACTTATTTTTTGAAACAGAACGAAATGATGGAACTCCAACATCAAACTCAGGAGACAGGGACCGACCCCATACCAGATGAGCAGCTGTCGCAATTGGTTTTCAAGAATCAGACAGCTTACAACGTTGGTCTTGGCACTCGTAAGAAGCCAACGTCATCTGCACGCAATAATGGTAATTCGGACAATGTCTCTCTTCGAGACGAGTTAGTCACCACCAAAGACGAGCTGCAGCAGACTAAGGAGAAGCTACAATAGGTCACGGTGGACCACGAGAAGAAGATGATGGACCACGAGAAGAAGATGGAGCAGTTGGAACAGCAACTGCTGGCTTTCCGTCAGATGTTCGAGGCCTCAATGAGTCATGGTGCATCGGGCTCGAGCGTCCCCCCATCACAGTAGCAATTAATTTTATATTTAGTTTTGTATAAACATTTTGAACAAATAGATTTAATATAATATTTCTTTTTTCTAAAACAAATTTCAATATAATATTCGTCATTAATTACATTTTTTTTCAACTAAATTAAATATTTTAGACCAAAAAATAAGTAAATTACTAATTTTTAAAAAAATAAGTTATTTACTTTTAGCGTCGAATATTTCGACGCTAATAGTATACAAAATGGCCGCTGTAAGCGTAAATATATTTCTTTTTAAATATATGTTAGCGTCGACTAGTTTCGACGCTAAAGGTGACTTTTAGCGTCGACAAATATCGACGCTAATAGTAAAAAACATGGTCGCTATAAGCTAGTTTCGACGCTAAAGGTCACTTTTAGCGTCGACAAATATAGACGCTAATAGTAAAAAACATGGTCGCTATAAGCTTACATATAATACTTTTTTAATATACTTTAGCGTCGAAAGGTTTCGACGCTAAAAGTTTGAATTTTTGCGTCGATATATTTCGTCGCCAAATATAAAATATAGCGTCGAAAATTTTACTTTAGCGTCGAAATAAATTGGACGCAGACTACTGTTTTTTAGCGTCGCATTTAATTATTTCGACGCTAAAAGTGGTTTTCGTCGACATTTTATCGTCCATTTTTTGCGTCTAATTTTTTCGACGCTAAATATCATTTGCGTCGAAATCGTCACTTATGGCGTCGAAACAATTCGACGCTAAATGGTCTAATTCTTGTAGTGACATAACAATGTGAGGAACCAGTTGCAAGTCATCAACTTTATAGCTTAATCTTATATTGTTAACAGGGCTAGTAATTCTATGGGCATGTTAGATTAATATTGTCATGCATAATTAGAGAAAACCAGAAATTTCAAAGATAAATTATCCAGGACCCAAGTTGCAAACCATCAACATTCCCACAAAAACTCGAAACATATTTTGTCAATGGAAGTGGTACTATTGCATCATCAAACAGATAATATATGAGCAGCAGAGCTAAAAGTTCACTCTGGCAACAAACATGCAATGACGGCATTAAAAAGAGAATGAACACAAATTGCCATATACCACAAAAAAAAAAAGACTTTTATTTTTCCCACAATGCCATATGGTTTTATTTCCAATCTCTCCAAATTTAATACACAACTTCCACATAATATCGGCAAGCAGGGAGCTAAAGCTTCATCAGTTAACACCAGGTGATATACATGTTTCCATTAAACAATGAACCAAACACCAAGATCTGAAAAGACATTGGGCCAACATCCACGAGAATATATAATCCTTCATGACAAAAAGTCAACTTATATAAAGATACGCTCATCATCACTCAACCACAGCACATTGCACAACCCTCAATATAACAAGGATACCCTGATCACTCAAAAAGACCATCCAAACTGTGCTAACTCAATGAGGGAATTCTGACATGTTAATGAATCATGCCATGTAGCCACCTCATATTGATTTAAAAGAAAGTCATAGCCAATTTTGAGTGTCATGGTACATCCAATTGCATTGCTTCCACTTCATTGGTTTGGTCAATTGTAAGCTTATTCCGTATCCAATTTTGAGTGCATATTAGAGCCTCGACCATAACGGGAGTTAATTAGCTACGAAAATTATCAAGAACACGACCACCCGTACTAAATGCCGATTCAGATGCCACTGTCGATACCGGCATTGCAAAAATGTCACGAGCAATCCTAGTCAAAATTAGATACTTACTAGCATTTGTTTTCCACCACATCAGAACGCCAAAGCTAGGGTCACGACTAGTCTCATAGGGTTCCATCAAATACATTTCAACCTCAGTACTATCATCTTGATGAATGACATGACTAGTCTGAAAAACCTAAAACGGATCATCAGGTTGCACGTTTGTATTGCGCTTACGCACTATATCTTGTGCTCGCGGTCTAACAAACGGCTGAGATTGTGTCATACCAGCTGTAGACCCATATTCACCAACACCAGTTACACCCCCACCTCTTGATCCATCATCGTCAACAAACAACCCATTTGTGCCATACCAATCATTATACGTATCGTATAATCTTTTCAATAAATCTCTAGTTGACTTTCTCATTTCCTCTATCTTAACATTATCATTATCAAAAAGTATACCAAAGCAAACAGAGACAAATGTCATCTTAGGTCGTGGATCAAGAATAATACTGACAATCAATAATTTATTTATTTTGGCAGTGGTCTCCCAATACTTATCAAATTTCATCTTCATAGATATGACCATCTCATGCAAAAGATGATGTTCATTACGCGCCAGGTTTTTCATGCTAGTATGAATTTTACAAATCTCATTGTAGGTGAAACAAGATGTGACAGTAGATGAGGCACTGAACATATTCGTTGCATCATAAAAAATCTCCAAAAAAATCCATAAAGTATTGAGCTTTCTCCCAATCCATATCCGTAGGAGGCCCAATCCTTTTGCTCCCATTTTCATCATCTCTAAAATATACAGCATAGTGACTATCATCATCAATCATTCGATCAAAGGCCTTCTGGAAGTCTAATGCAGCATTCAACATTAAGTATGTGGAATTCCATTTAGTAGGAACATCTAAGATGACACTGCCCTTATTCTCAATCCTCTCACGTGCTACCGCTGATTTAAATGCCTCCAAGCTTGATGGAGCAGATCTCACATACTTAACAACATGTTCATGAACATAATCAAATCATGTAAACACAAGGCAGAAAGCTATTCTCACAAATGCTAGAAAATATATCAATCAATGTGCCTCAGCCTCATCACAAAACCTAACAGGAAATCAAATCCCTAATTTTGATTTTGAACAAAATAAAATCCCTAATTTTGATTTTTGAATGGACAGTAAAGGGAACTTACTTTCTTCGATGAGGAGTGAAGATGAAGTCTTGTATGAGTTGTCTCGGCAACGGCGAAAGGCAGTGAACTGAAGACTGAAATGATTGATTCATGAAGAGTGAAGACCGAAGAAGAAGAATGAAGACTGAAAATATGAAATAACTCACGAAGACACGAAATGAAGATGAAGTAATGAACCCTAACTTATGCAAAACGACGTCGTTTATGACACTCCAAAACGACGTCGTTTTGCATATTAATTAAAAGAAAAAAAAACCGATCGGATCGGTTTTTATCCGATCCGATCCGAAATCCGTCAAACCCAGTTGTTTCTATTCTATCGGATAAAAGAATCAGATCCAATCCGATTTGATCCGATCAAATCGGATCGGATCTGATTCGATCTGATCCGATGCCCACCCCTATAGATAACCAGATGTATGGAAATTCAATATATCATAAACATTGATAAAAGTGAACTGTAAATATATATAAATATATTTGAAAATTTAATATATTATAAATATTAATTAAAGTGGGGACTTAAATATAATTTTATCGTTCAATATATTATAAATATTAATTAAAGTGTGGACTTAAATATAATTTTGTCCTCTAATTTTGTGGTGCCACGTGGTAGCGTGAGAGGGAACAAAGGATAAAAATATATGTAAGTTAGATACGCAACATGACCTATTCGAAAATCATGGTTGGAATCTTTAGTCAATTATAACCCGTGTTTTAAAAAGCGGACCGGTGATTTAAAAGATTCAATAAATCACTGGTTCGATCGGTTGAATCATTCTTATTGAACAAGAAAACCGATTATTGTCATAAATAATTTTAATTATTTAAAAATCATATGAAAATATTTTTTTTTATTTTTTGGTTTAAAAAAATTAATTGAATTAAGAACTAATCGAACCTGTTCATCGATTTTACCAATTTTCTCCGGTTTTGATCGATTTTTTAACCCTAAATTTTTTGGATTCAATTGGATCGGAATCACGGTATGTTTTTGGTCGAATTTAAAAATAATGATTGTAACATACTAATATGGTAGTGTTACTTAGAAAATTAAGGGCGATTAGGGACCCAAACTTTGAATTATCGAGAAATTGGTGGGTCATTAATAATAACCCAAATTGTTTTAGATTTTAAAAACAATTTACATCTTGCTTCATGCATGTTAGATGTGCACATACTCAATGATTTAATAATTACCTTGGACTATATACGAGAAAAATAAGACATAAAAAAATGTCCACGCGTGTATTTGATTATGCACGTGAAATGTTCTCATACGGTAACAAAGTTTGTCATATTCGCCGCGATACACGGCCAAGTGCCAACCAAAAAGGAAAATTTGAAAAACGAAAGACCGGAGGATGGCTGATTGTGAATGGCTTTTTGATACTTGTCCTTTTGGAGTATTATTTCATTACTCAATTTTTATTTTTTTTTAATGACAAATTAATTTTTAAATTTTTAAATGATAAAAATCATAGAGTATTATTGCTGTTGTTAAGATATTTTTTTAATAGAGAATAATTAAATGTAAAATTTGCAGAAGCATGGGCTGTCAATTTTGGCATTCATTATGTAGTGACAGCAAATTTTCACAAAGTTCGTGTAACTTTTTAAGTTTAGGCCAAAAATCTGTAATATATCTACTCATAGGATTGCCAAGATTGTGTGCAAAGAAGAGATTTTTGGTTTTTGAATACGGATTCCCCCTCCATTTATAATTTGTAATCTTTAGCCTTTATCAATATATCTTTCTATTAAAAGAAAAATAAATTACAAGCTCTTAAGTTTAAGAATATTTAATCTTTTTTATTTTTTATTTTTATTTTTTTTCATTATCAAATTTTAGTATTTTGATAACAA